>VMBQ01002186.1:0-46979 GCA_007657795.1 Dreissena rostriformis
AACGTTTTCCAGCCCGAAATAATTCAAATATTATGTTATAATCTTAGGCCTCTTGTTACTGGCGTTAACAAACATATAAATCAATAGCGGTATTTCGAAAGATAAGTACATATATCAAACCTTCGCGAAAGAAATATGCTCATTTTCTATATTGTTAATATAATATATTATATGTAAAATATATAATGTATACGATGGAAATTAAAAATGGCATTACAAATTCTTAAACTTATTTATCTTGAAATCTGAGCCAAGCATCATTTTCTATTCCTGCATTTAAGATAGATCTTTAGTGTGGCAATAACAATTTATTTACAACATCATATGTCAACAGCAAAACATGGATTGTGATCAACAATAAGTTGACGACCTCATTGGTATTTGATAGTCGTTACCGATGTTTGAACCAATTATGTACGATTTGATGATAAAAAGTCGTAACCGATGTTTGAACCAATTAATTGTATTGTAGTGGCTTGCAAATTGAAGCAGTTTTTCTCCCCTAAATGCCTGAAAATGGCCCATTTTGCCCGATCTTCAACTTCAGGGCGCCACATTTCGCTCATTGTTTAAGAAAATGTGTCAGGATTTTTTCTACATATTGGCCAATACCTTTGTTATCAATGTTAATGCACAGTTTTTTTCAAATTGGACTTTGAATTGTTTTAATTTTTCGAATTTACTTACCCTATGTAAGTTCATGCAGAAATACACATTGCTGCTCGAATGGTATTACGCTGCTCACAAGTTATCGGGTTTCCTAGGGTGAATACTTAAGTGTCAATTATTAGTATTCCTTAAACATTTAAAGTTGTAGCGCAACAGTTTCGATATCATCATTCTACTTTGGCCATCACCAGAATTGTGCTAGTTTGTGGATTTACAAGTAAATATATACCATTAAAGAGTGTTGAACGAAGCATTGATGGATACGTTAGATGCTCCGTGTACACTTCGAATGAGCTTACCTTTATTGCATGACGTTTTAAAACGAAGGTAGTTCATTGGTAGATAGTTTAAAATGTCAAGGCGGGGATAATGACTTTATAATGGCTTGGCACACTGCAATAGTTTCATACGGGAAGATCAAAGGCGCTCGAAGAATTGGTAACCATTTCTACTTCAGCGACTGACAGCATGCTTGCCTCACTTGCTTTGCTGACTTAAAATGTATTTTGCATTTTGAAGTTTAGCTTTGGAAACGTAAGTTATTTTTATTTTCTTGCACATGTTTGTTATTTAATAGATACTTTTATACTTTTTGATGTAGAAATTTATTATAAAATTATATTATAATTATTTATTGATAATAAAGCATTTTTTATATTCGGTTATATGTGAATTATGTATTAGATCTCCTTAATTAAAGACAACATTTCCGAATTGCAAATGCTGATTAGATTGACAATTAGTGCATAATAGTTGAGTAGTCCCCTTTTTTTAAATAAATCGGACATACAGTTATACATTCTACTTCGAGTGCCAGATGCATGCAATTCAATAAGGGAAGTCTACTTTGTGCGTGATGCCTAAAACAACGGTCTGATTATTCCAATGATTAGCACGTACATGTGATAAGACGCTAATTACAAGGTGACTGTGGAATCACTAATTTTCGCAGAGGTCATATTTTCGCCATAAAGCCATAACGCGAATGTATGACCACTGAAAATATTTACCAAAACCTCATCTCAATTCAAAAAAGTGAAACTCCAGTTGCTCCAGTAGTATTGTAGGCCTAATATACACACGTTCTTGGTCCTTTATTTATGGCAAGTGACCAATTGCGAAACCATAACGACACAATACGATACAACATACACACAGTACGGTACAATATAAAACAACATATACACATAGTAGAATAAAGCAGAGTACATGTTTATCCTTAAAAAATGCACGAAATTTATTTTGACAATGTATAACTTGACGTGGATAGATCATGAAGAACTCTTTAAAGAAAACTGGTAATAAAACCGACAACCTGTTTTAAAATTCGATTTATTTAATGCAGGCTTTCAAACATAACTTGGCAATGTAATTTACGCATAATATGACTGTACATGTATCTCCTCCGATGTGCGTTAAAAATCCCTTCGATGTCATAAATCATGTCATATCATCGATTTTACAACGATGCTTTTAAATAGATTAATCGAGCTGCGAACTTCAAACGCTTTCATCGCTATTTACAAAGTAGTTGACATCATTAATGTGTTTAATTGATTGTATTATAAATGAGCATCAAATAATTTAAAAACTAAACAAGTACTTACTTGGAAAACGAATTTTGATTGTAATTCTATGAGACAATGTGTGGGAGGAGATACAACGAGATGTAGCCTCGCGCATGCGCAGACCGTCTTTAAAGAAAAAACATCTTGGCATGAACGAAAAAAGAAAGACCGAACCAATAGTTTTTCAAAAAACCCAAAATGTAGGGTGGGCGGGAGGCATTTTACATCCTCCCACACATTGTCTCATAGAATTACAATCAAACTTCGTCTTCCAAGTAAGTACTCGTTTAATTTATAAATTCTATTTCGACAACGTTATTGGTTTGTCGATAAAATGAGACCTTAAAGCAATGTCATGTCAAGATGTAACCTTGTTATTTAAGAGACATTTGTAAATTCCTACCATTACATTCTGAGTTCCGCTTCTGGTAATGAATTGTCTTGCAAAATGTTTTGTCGTAGTACTTTGCAAAAGTGCTTTTGTTTGTCCAACCAGCTTTCTGCATAATTTCTTCTAAAGGCACAATCAATTTTGCGTTAGAAGTAATAGCTGCCCTAACACTATGTGCTGTAAACTGTGTAATGTCAATTCCAGCTCTTGTCATGACCACTTAAATTCATCTAGCAATCGTATCACGAGAAACTGAACCATGTGGTTTCATATAACTAATGAACAGCTTGTCTGTTTTTGTCCGCAAACTTTTTGTCCGTTTTAAGTATTCTTTTAGCACACAATATACACATAATCGCCTATCTGGCGGATAACACTTTACATGCAAACTAGAAACATTATAACTAGGTCTGTTTTGTTTAAAAAAATTATCAAACTGAAAAATCACCTCAGATGACAAATTCTTGAAGCCCTTAACATTCAGTAACTGAATAGTATGTACACGCGCTGCATTCACAATAGCAAATAGTATTACTAATTTTAATGTTAAATCTTTGAGACTCAAATGTTTCACTGGAGAAAGTTTCTGTAGGTATTTCAGGACCAAGTCAACATTCCAAATATGTTTGTATCGAGCACATGATCGTCTGAGATGACAAACTCCCTTTAAAAACCGTGTTACTAAAGGATGACGCCCAGCTGAAAATTTTTCCACAATAATTCCTTACGATGACAGAGAGCTACGCACAGTATTGATTGCTGAATATCCTAAATCACGCTGAAATTCCTCAGTAAGGAACTCTATGATTTTTATTATAGAAACTGAAAATCTATCAATATGTTGTTTATCACAGAACAGAAACCATCTGCGAATATACACTTCGTACTCGCGTTTTGTGGAAGTTCGCCACGACGCCAGAATCACTCTGGTAGCCGTTGTTGAAAAGCCCCGGTTTCTAAAGGATGCCCCGACAGCTTGCATGCGACCAGTACCAACTGTTGCTCTAAAGGATAATCTTTGTCTCAATGTGTGAGAGTTAGCATTCTGTGTTGCCGAGGGAGTATTAAAGGAAAATCGTCAAGTGTTTCCATCACCAGGGGCCACCAATGTTGAGTAAATGGAAAAATGCCCCAACCCCGAGCCGGATCCACCTTGATCTTTCGAATGCAACGTCCTATAACACTGAAAGGGGAGGAAAAATAACATAAATCAAATGTCCCCCAATCAATGCTAAAAGCATTCACATAGCTGCACTCTGGGTCTGGTTTCCATGAACAGTATTCCCCGCACTTTTTTATTTAATCTAGTAGCAAACAAATCTACAGAGGGTATGCCATATTTTACACAAATACTGCTAAACATTTCAACATCTAATGACCATTCTATGTTGTCTTTAAATTCTCTAGATGCCTGATACGCATCAACATTATCAGTGCCTGGTATATGCGCACACATAATCCACATGTTATTGTCAAGACAAAATTGCCAATTGGTTTGAATAATTTGATTGCAATCAAAAGATTTTATTCCTCCGAAATTGTTACCATAACTAACTGTGGTAGTGGAGTCAGTGAAAGCTTGAATATATATTCCTTTGATCAAACACCGGCATGCCAGTAGAGCAAATAGAACTGCTAACATTTACAAAGCATTAATATGATACTCTTGTTCTTTTTTTTTTAACCAATGGCCTCCGATCTTTTCGTTCCCAATTTGGCACCCCAGCCAGAATGGGTACTGTCAGTATGAATAATTACAGAGGGGTTTGCTCTGCGAATTTCCCTTAATTGAGAATGAATACTATTCATCCACCATTGTAAGTCTGATTTCATAGGAGAAGAAATATTCACGATTGAATCGAAATTACCTTTGCATTATTTTAATGCCAGAGATTTTTCTTTTTCTAACTGACGGTAATGTAACTTTCCTAGTTCCACAGCAGACAAATTTGACACGATCAATCCTATGACATGAGCTAATATGCCATTAGTAGCAGTTTCACATGTGTACAGTTTAAAACATTCAAGTTTAATCATTTGGTAAATGAACTATCATCTTCTGCGAGTCAATAACATTTCCAAGATATGTAATGATTTGGGTTGGAATAAAAATACGTTTGTCCCTATTTAGCAAGAAACCCAGGGTAGTCATGAGATTAGAAGTTTCTTGTATATTTACAGAACATTTTTCTTTTGATGTGCCTCCAAG
Source organism: Dreissena rostriformis (assembly GCA_007657795.1). Classification (NCBI taxonomy): domain Eukaryota; kingdom Metazoa; phylum Mollusca; class Bivalvia; order Myida; family Dreissenidae; genus Dreissena; species Dreissena rostriformis. The sequence goes on from VMBQ01002186.1 coordinate 4,838, forward strand.
TAAACTGTAATCAATGTAACCTGAACTCAAATGCCCATCTTTTCGTAATTTAGCATACACAGGTTTCATGAGCTTTGTAGAAACTCTTGGTCCTGGTGGCACACCATTAGGCATACACACATATTAAAAGATTTTTCCCCGCCACATGAAACGAAAATAAAGCTGTTGTTCTTCAGCTATAGGAATGCTATAATATGCATTATTTATATCAATAGATCCAAAATACATGTCTTCAGAAACCAAATCAAGTGCATTTACAAAATTTTCCATTTTCAAAATGTTCAAACGGAAAATAGGCATTTAATTTCTTCAAATTAAGTATCATGCGATACTTTCTTCAAATTAAGTATCATGCGATACTCTCCTGGTTTCATTTTAGCCCGTAAAAATATAGGGGAGAAAAATTGTCGAGGGTGATAAACAACTTCAATTATGACCTTCAGTTGTAGTAATTTATTGATCTCGATATCAATGAAAAATTCCTCTTTATGATTAAATTTATACTGAGATTTTTTTGTGGAGGAGGCAATTCACAGAAATCATAATGACAATGTACTACTAAATCAAGTATTTTTTTATCTTGAGTAATACGTTTCCAGGCAGAGTAAAAATCTTTTAAACGGCCTTCAACAAATTCTATACAAGAAATTGTTCTTACCTCTGAAACATTTATTGTTTCATGACGGGTTGCCGTGAAGGGCCCTGGCCCCTCCTCGTCCAATGTTTTGGATCCTGATACTGCGATCCAGTTTTTCCCAAGGCCGATGAGGATGATGATGGATATCTATATCAAGAGGAACTACGGCCACGGAAAGGACGGCCACGGAAAGGACGGCCACGAAACATGGGTTGTCCTTTCGCTTGACGGAAGTCATATTGGATTTTATTTCCAATTTTTTTGAGTGGCCGCTTTTTCTCTGGCTGATTTCTCGATATCACCAAATAGCCACTCATTATATGGCTGTGTAGATGAACACTAAGAAGAGTATGGTCTCTTCATTTCAGGCCTTAAAGCTTCTCTCCTCGTCATGTTAATTTGTTTGTTCGCATGTCCCAAAAGCGAGAGAGCATCTTGGCAACTGTCCAAAGTTGAGCTTATATATATGCCCAGTTCTTTAATCTGAGGTTCAGCTTTTGCCATTGAGTCCACTGCTAAAATTGCTGCTTTGATTATTGAAGTTGCAGTGTTCTGTAACTTTTTGTCTAAAAACTTGGTATTTGTTTGAAGGAAATTCCAAACAATTTTGTTACACTTTACTGTTTGTAATGCTTCACAGATGTTAGGGCGAGGAAGTGCCTTTTCTTTAATCATGTTGAATATTCGTCCTCTTCAAGCCCGTTTATAAACACATCATTTATGTTTAAAGCTAGTGTTTCTTGAACAGCAGGGCCTAAAATCACCTGCCCTTTCAAACGCTTAGTAATTTTCCTAAAACGAGAACTCCCACGATCTCTTTTATTAGAAAGGGATGCATTTACTGTTCGTGATGCTTCACAATTGGAAAACTTTTTGAACAGCAGGGCCCAAAATTACCTGCCCTTTCAAACGTTTAGTCATTTGACTAAAACGAGAACTCTCACGATCTCTTTTATTAGAAAGGGATGCATTTACCTTTCGTAATGCTTCACAATTGGAAAACTCTCCTTCTGCCAATTCTCCATTCCTCCATAAACTCGTCATAGCCATAATCTACTACATTTTAGTAGCATCTCTTTTAAAGCCGAAACACTAGTAACAATTTTCGTAAACTTGTTATCGGTGGCTAACTGTTGTTGTTTAATGTCCGACAATGCCTCCATACTGTTTGACTGTAAATCAGCAGTCTGCTTCTCCGATGTCGGTTTAACCGAAGTATTACCACTAGTAGTAGTGGTTGTACCGCTTGTTGTTTCTTTTGTCGATGTCTTTTTTGTACTTAACGTAACGTCCGCCATTTTAAAAAACACGTGTTTGTGAGTTCAGAAAAATCACAAATCGTCGTAGAAAAGACAACTGTCAACATAAGGCGCAGGTCTTAATATGACACTGACAGAGTTGCTGTGCCGATGGCCACAATAGGACACCTCGAACACGCGATTTTATGCAATAAATCCAAAGAATAATCTGCACTAAAGACTTCGCTAATCGAACCGCCGCCATTACGCTTTGCCACGGTCTGCGCATGCGCGAGGCTACATCTCATTTTATCGACGAACCAACGTTGTCGCAATAGAATTGGCATTCGATGCATGTAATTTGCCTTATAAATGCTGATCATTAAGTGTTTCATTTTGATTATGAAAGTAATATTCGAAAAGTGCATATACATATTCATAGGAAGTCATTGTTTTTGCTTATAGTTGGTGTTCAGCTAAACACGTAGAAGATACAAATAAGAGTGTATCCCTAATATACATTATGGAGTTTCAGTGCCTTAAAATATTGCAAGTAGTTGTATTATATTTGTCTATTGATTTGACCAATATGGTTTGTCAGTTTTGTAGTCGATCATATAAATTGTGTTGTACACAACGTTGTTGACTAATACTCTTTTATTTACATATATATCAACTATCAATCAAATAGGAGAAAGATAGAACATGTTTATACATAATTTGAAAGAAAATGGAAAAAAATGAGACTCTATTTACTTCGTCCATAGGTATGTGCAGGTCGTCGCTATCCTGCTCCATACCGTACACACGAGTATGTGTTAGTAGCACAAATATGGGTTAATATTATCAGATAGACATACAAACGCATTATCATGTTTACCATGTATATATAGACATTGTAAAAAATCAAACCACAATAATTCATTGTATTATAATACAATAGTATATAATATTATAACGCATTTCATTTTTAACAGGTAGGTTAAAACATGATATAATTGCTTGTATACAAATGTGAGAACAGAAGAGAGCCAAAAATAGGTGTGGCATCTGTGTACGTGTATACATTAATGGTCCCATTCTATGTTTCGCAAGAATAAAACTGTGTATGGGACTTTTTCCTCTATATATATAAAGAACAAATAACATTACCATTATCCGACTGTACGAATCTGTCACCGCCGCAGCGCGTCATATTTGTTTTTTAATTTTATAAATGTATGTTATTGATCGGCATTATATGACGCATTGAAAACATGTATATTTTCAGGTTTTACCCTCGGGATCCACCAAAGAAGCTTCCAATACGCGTTTATTTGGCGAGAAAGGTACGCGTTTATATTACTTTCTCACTAGACATACTTACGACAATATGTATTGTAAACTATATTGTTTTTACTGATATGGTTGTCATATAATGCCGTATACATATTTGAGTAAGACGTGTGTCATTACATTTTGCTTTGAAATTCTCTTAAAATGTTACTTACATAGAACAACTCCAGCAACTGTATTGCAATTAAAGTTCGAATTTGGCAATGCGTGTACAGATACTAGGCATGCACGTTATATTCGAAACAATGTCAAAGTGGGAATTACAAACGTTTTTGTGACGTTTACATGTTCTGCGTATTGTACAATACACGATATGGTCAAATAGATCGAATGTCAAAATGCACACTGCAGCATGGAAATCAGGATACCGGATGTTTATTTATTTTTACAAAACGGTCAACTTTTTGTTGACATTCAATTGAGCGCATTGGCAATTCTTTATATTAAAACAAAAAGGATGGAACGAACTTAGTCTATGTCATTATTTTCCGGGAGTATTTGTATCGTTAATGTTTGTTCTAAGTTTGCTTTAAATATCTATGTTTATGTATAATGCGAGAATTGTTTTTTACTTTACAGAGGATTTTCCAAATCACGAACGCCTCAAATTAATGATGATAACTGACAGAATTGACGTAGAAAGCAGGTAATCAACCCTGGAAGTTTATTGAATTTAAACGTGCTTTTTATTGTTATGGTATGCTGCAATATATTATATCCATCCATGACTTAGATATTGCACAGTTGCATATATTTGCAGACTTTTACGGAACGCCCCTGGGAAAAAACTTTCAAAATTAATGGCGCGTACATGATTTATTGTTATTATGTTAGATTATGATAGGTAATAAATGAGAGACACGTCCACGTTCGATTGCTTACTTGTATCAAATATCAAATAATGAAATGCAATGGTATTTTCATAGCAATACATGTCTTGAACAAATCTACTATTATTTGAATATTAATGTGTTCATTTTCATGCTGATTCTCAATTCTGACTTATGCAAAAAGAAATATTTTTGTGTTGACATGCAAACAATAATTGATTTAATCATACATAAATAATGATCTTCTATTATTTACTTCAATTATTCTGGTATATAAATATGTATGCATGTCGTATTAAACATGTAGGCATTGATTCTAAATTCAAGCAATGCATATTGTTCATGCCATACTAGTGATTTTAAAACTTGAAATCACGATTTAAATGATTTGTAATGGTTAAACAAATAATTACCCAACCTTCCCAATTGTATTGTTTGTAGTACGAACACTTTCTGTCAGCAACGCATAAACGGTGTTTGGCAAGTCTTTAGCAAACCAAAATAAGTAAAAAAAAATACCAATGCCCAAAGGCCTTCTTCGCAATTGTTTAAATCACTCGTTTAGCATGGGGTTTATCTATACATTTCAATGGTCGATCCAATTTGTTGTAAATTGCAAATGCTGATTACGTACGTGTATACATTACTTACATGTATACTTTACTTACATGTATACTTTACTTACATGTATACTTTACTTACATGTATCCTTTGCTTGCATGTATACTTTACTTACATTTATACTATGTGTTCATTGCCTTTTTATTGGAATGTAACAACATAGTTATTACATGTTGAGTTCCATTTTGCTAATAGTATAATACAATATTCGCCTATTGTTACATAATTTGCTTTAGTTCTATTTGGGTTGTTATTAGATTTGCTATTAAGCATATACACTTTCCGCTAAAATTTGTATTATGTTACGTTGCAGTTTTATGGTCATGAAACTGATATTTGACTTACGAAAGGCATATATAAATATCACCCCACCAATGATATGCAAGAACTGATTCGGTTACAGAATAGTGTATATCTTCATCGCTTTAAAAAAATCCAATGTATTGCATTGTTGCTGTGTTGTTTTTTTTGTTCGCTACATATATGCAGGTGATAAAGTTCCGTTAAGTTATAAAAACATTTCAAAAAGTTATATATAATTCATGTTATTACTGAAAACATACTCTTATTAGTTTATTATTATTTATGTTTCCATTCCCGTTATGTTGAAAATGTTAAAATAATCGTGGCTTTCATTTGTATAACCGTCTCACTTTCCGTATCATATGATTTGGTAATAGCAATAATTGCTCCTCATTTCGCGGCATAATTAATGCATATAAATGTTTGCCTTTAGTTAACGTAGATACTTAATCGAGTGCTTTATGTATATTCGGAATTTGATACTGCAATTTGCTATAAAAAAGACATTTAACCGTTATACGTACATGTATATGGTTTACTAAAGTGTACACACATTTCTTGCATAAACACATGTTCACATGCATGCGTATTGCACGAGTGATCCATTTGTTCTGTTCTCCGAGCGTTTATCTTCTGAATACATATCTTATTACGCCGATTATTTTCAGCTCATCACTGTCGACTGTTCATGTTCAGTTGGGAGTAGAACATTTGACGTATTTCATGAGCGGTATACAGTGTCCCATAAAACCCAGCACCCGCTTGACTGTTTGGCGGCAGGACATGATAATTCCAGCCAGACCTATCAGTCACGTGACAGATTGCGTTAAGGTCGGAAACCTAAAGGATAATGAAGATGACAGGATTTATATTTCGTTATTCGATAAACTGGTAAGCTTTGCTGCTTGCAGTAATAAAAAAGCTATGCGTTCGGTATTTCGTGCACTATTATTATTCATAGTGGGGGCACTTTTCAATTTCAATAATCAATCAATACACAGCCTTTGTTTAAGCATGCATGATAAGTCTGTTTGGAAAGTAAAATCTGAATAACTTATCAAGCGCTATGATGCTTCAACTGCTTTAATTTAGCATACATAACGCGCAAACCAAATGAAGTAACGGGATGTCATGCAATAAATGACATAGCAAGGAGTCGCCTGTTATCGTGTTATACACTGAGACGTTTTGTCATATCTAGTGATTCTCGAGACTAACTAATCAAATGTTTTGTAAGTCATACAACTTGACTCGACACATCCTTTTAAAAAACACTCTATAATTTCAATATGTAGTATGAAAGATACGGTTTTCCCTTTTCTATTTAGTTCTCTATCGATGATGGGAAAAGAGGATATTTGATTACGTCCGTGTCTGATCAAATTCAATTTTACAAGAAAAAAAAACAAGTGGCTTAGCCAGGACTAAAATAATATTTTTCTATGACCCCGAGTGAAATAAATGTTTATTCATTCAGCTTTTTTAAGACCGTAATTTATATTTTACAACAATAAATAAACACAACACTTAAACGTCATGCGTCTGTGAATAATGGCTTCATTAAAATGTCTGTTAAATGACGTCATTACATTGCTTTTTATAATTATGGTGAAAATAGTGTAAAAATGTGTGCGTCGTTGTTAGTAATTCATAGCTGAGCTGATTTGTGTAATGTATTCATAGCAGACATATGTTTGTGTATATTTTGCACGCATATTTATTTGTCATGAATAGTAACGTAGTAGACTGATTAAATTAATGGACAAATATTGCGATTTGACATATGCTCGCTGTATTCTAAAATGTAACATTTTATATTTTCACTGAGCTCGAGTTTCCTTTCACCAAAAATATTTTCCACAGAAAAGCATTAATAGGCTCAAATATCAACATAGTTTAGTTGTTAAAAAGTCAACCGGAAATGTAATGCGACTAGAACTATTTTATATATTTGTAATTTCTGGTTTAAACACAATCACTCGAAGCCGTACAATTTTGCATTAGGGTATGCTTAATTCGAATATATGTATAACCTTTTTTTTCGACTCCGTAAGAAGGTGAAACGAGTATTTGTCATTTTCAGACTTGGTACGTTCCCAGTAAAATACTAGGAGAAACACTGCATAGTGTATGCAGCGGCACATATACAAACAACCTATATATGGAGTATGATCATATACATTTATACACTGGGTTTGTGATATTGTTATTCTTTAGTTCGACAAAAATGCGTTATATTGAAACTTCAAAAGTTGAATCTAAAGAACTCCCATGAATTCGTTTAGAAATAACAAGTACAAGTACAAATTACACATTCGAATAACACATACCTTAATGAAAAACTGACCAGCAGATGAAATGGAAACAGTCATGGTTCTACTATATGTTATGATTTGAAGCGTTAACGTACCACGGAAACACAAAGCTGTCAGTGGAAACAAATATGAGATACATTGCCGTATTGTCGACTGAAATATGTAATAGCTTATCCATTGATAAGTTAATGTCGATATGTAAACTGTCATTCTCGGGTTTCAATATATTTGTTAAAATTTAGTTACATGGAGATAGCATTCAAATAATAGCTGCAAGTAATACTCAACAATAAATAGTGCACTAACTATCACACAGTTACTACTTTACTCGCGGCTAATACTAATATAGGCATTTCTTTGTCCTGTTTCATCCACTAGTCGAACATTACATTTAAAACACAAAACGTCCCAAAATTACCATTGTTTTCAATAGACTGAATGATAAAATGTGACTTCTATCAATGATATAAGTGCAATTAGTTAGTTTCGAATAATTAATGTTTTATATGCAAACAGCAATTTCATTCATATTCGTTGTATGCTGTATCTAATAAAAATGCACAGGCACATTTCATGATACCCAATAAAATATAACTGTTATGTATCAAGATGGTCTGTTTACACTAGAAGCACCACGGGCACAGATGTGAAAGGAAAGGCGTACCAAGGCAAAATATGCAGTGATGGTTATAAATGTGCAGTCTCTACGCAACCTGGTACTGGATATGCATATGCCATTTTTGCCCAAGAACTTGGTCACTGGTAAGTCTGTAGAAAACGTATTTGGTCGAATATTGATTGGTTTAATTATATACATTCAATAACTGATAACTAGACTATGCTGTTTTTTTAAATATTCTTTACTGAAACTCAGGTAACTGACACACAATGAAAACAATGATTTTTTAATATAGTTGTGTGCACAAATTTGAATTTGATGTTTAGTTCTAAGTGTGTATCGAAGTGGTTCATGTAGTATTAATCAGTGTCCGCGAAAGCTTAATGTGTTGTTTTACACGGATGCCCTTCTTTACTTTACTATGAACATGAATCACGACGCTGACATGGGGTGTCCGTCTCCTCACGATGGCATCATGGGTAGCAAGACTTCCGGTTGGAGCACTTGCAGCGTTGACAGCATGAATATATTTTTGCAGTATGTTGTTGTATTCACATCTTTGCTAACTGTTAAATAAAGAATACCTTTACAATGATTTAAACCCGACCATTAGACCAGTCCATGTCGAGTTATAATCGGTGTGCGTGTGTAGTGTGTGATGTTACTAGTGTATAGAATATGAATTATTTGTCTCAAATTATAGACTATTCAATTGAAAGCGTATTGGTGTAGGTTTTTGATTAAATACATGACATACACAATACTCTTGTTATTTTAAAGCTATAAATATAACAAGGTTATTACATTTGTATTGAATATAATTCTTAATATTCAGCTAGTTTGTAATGGAATTCCACACTTTTATGATGTGTATTGTGATGTCAAAACCAGAGAACCCTAATTACCATTTCTAATACGCCGCAGCGAAGAGCTTTCGACTATGGCTGGGTTTCTTATACGGTGTTCCGTTTATGTCACGAATTGTTACGCATTGTCGACATCTGCATCACAAATACGAAGGAGCAAATTCATTATGCAAGGGCATGATGCGACGCTGAGACATCACAACGCTGGATCGCAATAGCAATATCGCGATCTCGCATCGTAACCTTGTGTATATGCCTGTTTGCTCCCCATCCTCGCCCTTGCTTTTTCAAAGGACGTAAATGCAAAAACACGATGCGAGAACTTGAATTTAATATCACGATCTCGTATCGTATTCTCGCAACCTCGCATGGTGATTTCGTAATCTCGCTTCATATGTATCACAACATCATTCGCATTGATATATTGTAATCTCGCATCGAATTTCGCACTATCGACATTTGATATACAAAGATAAGAAAGCAAAAACAAGACCTCAACCAATCAGGATGCGATAAAACGATAATACGAGGTGATACAGAACAAAAACGATGCGAGATTACGATAATACGAGGCGATTCAGATAAAAAAAAGAGATTACGATAATACGAGGTGATACAGAACAAAACACGATGCGAGATTACGATTAAAAAACAAATAATCCGACAAAACAGTATTTAATAATGGCTGATAAACATATTTTTATTTTTATAAAATCAGTCAGCCATACACATTTACTGTGAAATACGCATTCACTGACGTATCTGTCCTTGAAATTTTCTTGTATTACATACGATGTGGGACTTTATTACGGAATATAATTGTAAAACTTAGATGAAACGCATCTACAATATGTAGCAAGAACAGTAGGAGAGGCCGTTTGCATCAATATTATCATGGGCAATTACTTGTAAATCTTACCCGAACAACTTGTACCCGAGTTTCTTCCTTATCCGTATCGCTACACAAACTTTCATAAATCAACTGCATTTCACATTATATAATACTAGTGCAATCTTAAATGAAATAAGATCCAATAAACTTAACTAGAAAACAATCCCATTAGTATCTACAACAAATATTCAATTAGAAAAATCATGATGTAAATCTTATTATCGTAATCAAAAGAGGATATGATTTGATTGCTTAAATGCAGTTTGCATTTAAAAATGAAAAAAAAGGAAACTGGATAATTATATATCTTTATGTCCCGATGTTTGTGACACGTTAAATGACAAAAATACAAACGTTTTATTATTTTATTGAAAATTTACCCACTGAAAATTACAATGACTCTTTCGGCATAAGCAGTTTCACATCCTCAGTCTCGTTCTTGACTCGTTTTATCAAGGGGGGCACTTATACATACNTTTATCAGGAACATATATTTATATTGTAAATTTAGTATTTAGGGTAAAATGTTAATTGCTGTATAGTCATGTTGCCTTGTTATTTTAATTGTTTTCGAAATGATGTACAGTATAAAACGCTTTCTGGTGGAGCGATAAAATGCCTTTTTTGAAATGCACTGGAACTAAACGCGACAAACATAGACACAGACAGCTATATAAGGACAAACAAAGACGTTTCGATAGGGAGATCAAAATGCGTAAAGGACAATACGAAGGGCATCAGCAAATTGAACTTGAGGAGATCTGCACAGATAATCCCAAAGAATTTTGGTGCCACATAAAATCACTAGGCCCAAAACAAGGCTCTACAATACCCATGGAAACACTTGACAAAAACGGCAACAGTATACACGTCAGAACTAGTGTCCTTAAAAGGTGGGAGACTGATTATAAGAACTTATTTAACAAAGCAAAAGCTTCTAAAGGAGCAAACTTTGACGAACATTTTTTAATGATGTCAAAAAATTCAAAACCGACCTGGAAGAACACTGTATTGAATGCCAGGAGGACAACTCGTGCTCAATTTTGAACGATAAACATTTCTATTGCTGAAATATAAAAAGGCTGTGCTGAATTGCAAAAATGGCAAGGCATGAGGTGAAGACCTACTCCCGTATGAAGTGTTTAAGATTGAAAAATCATACACGCTCCTTCATGAACTATTTAATAAATATTTTATCATCGGGATAACGCCCGCGTTATGGTCATCGTCCATCAACAAGCCTTTACCGAAACATAGCACAAGCGACCGTCGAATACCGCTCAACTACCGCGGAATAAGTCTACTTCTGGCGGTCAGCAAAATGTTCTCAAGTGTATTAAACAACCGATTTACAAAATATCTGGACTTGAACGATATAAAAGTAGATGAACAAAACGGCTTCCGGAAACTACGTTCCTGTACAGACCATCTGTTTACACTGTGCTCTATAATTCGAAATAGAAAATCGCAAGGCTTATCAACATATGCGTGCTTTATCGACATGATGAAGGCATTTGACCGGGTTGACAGAGACTGCTTACTGGCAAAACTATTAACCGTCGGCGCTCAAGGAAAGTTCTATAATATACTGCGACATCTGTATAGCACTTCTCGTGCACGGTTTGCTGTTAGTGGACACCTAACGGACTACTTTGACATAGAATGCTCCGTAGAACAGGGAAATAAACTTTCGCCTACCTTATTCGGACTATACATCAACGATTTAGCTGTATTATTGAAGTGCATGAACCTGGGAATCATGATTAACGGCGAAAATGTATGCATTCTTCTTTATGCGGACGACATTGTTATTCTGAGCGAAAATGAAGACAATTTACAGAAAATGCTGAATAAAGTGAATGACTGGTGTAAAAACTGGCGCATAAAAATTAACCAAATAAAAACGAACATCGTGCACTTCAAAAAACAAAGCCAAAATAAAACGGAATAGGTCTTTAAAATAGGAGACGATGCCATTAGTGTTTTACAGTGTTATAAATACTTGGGCTGTGTATCAACCGATACGCTTGACTTCGCGGAGACAGCAAATATATTGGCGGAATCGGCTGGTCGCGCACTTGGTGGCTTGTTAAACAAGGCAAAGGCAGTAAATGGACTTACATTTAACGTTTACACAAAACTTAACGACACCAGTGTAATCCCGGTGATGGACTACAGCTCTAAGTCTGGGGTTACAAAAACTACGCAAAATTTGATACGATACAAAACAGAGCCATCCGGTCGTTTCTAGACGTCCATAAACATGCGTCGAATTTTTTATATTGATCTTTCCTCAAAATGATGTATGTTTTGTATATAATTGTCACGCATGCTGTTATTGCATATGTATGTTTATGGCGATGAGTTGTATTCTTAAGCTAAAATAAAATATTCTGTTCTGTTCTGTTCTGTTCTATCAATGGCGATACTGGATGGCAAGCGCCCACGATACGACGTCACCTGAACATGCTCCGCCATGGGGCCGTCTCGTCAAAATGCCAGATGATAGAATCACGAAGAAAGTGTTTTGTGGGATTACGCACACAGCCATGGTTGGTGTTCTGACGTGAAACGTGTTCTTGAACAGTTAAATTTACCCAATCTGTATACGTCCAAATCCATGAGCAACCTGTCGCTGGACAATGTTTGTGCCATGCTAAAGAGACATTTAAACGTACGAATCATGACAAAGGCAACAAGATCTCGTATCCCAACCCAAGCTCAGGACCGGCAAATTAAAAACGAACTTGGATGTAAACATTAAGTATCCATGACAATATCAAAGCACTTAAGATTCTATATTGCTCAAACAAGAACAGTCACCTTGCCGCTGAGAATTGAAACCGGGCGGTTTAGAAACTTAAAGGTAGAAGAAACACTGTGCATATTGTGTAATGAACAAAATTAGGTTGAAACAGAATACCATTTCTTATTTGAATGTCAATTCTACCTTTGTTTAAGATTATCTTTTTATAATTGTGTCCCAAAGATTAAACCAAACATAACGAACATTCCGTATAACGAGAGACTAGAATGTATGCTGACTGATAAAAGACTTATTTATAAATCTGCATTATTTATTCAAGATTGCTTTATAAAACGCTCGGAAGCAATATATATATCTGACAAACATTAAAAACACATCAGTATGTGCATAATACTACTTATGTAAATAGTAGTACTTATTTTTACTCGAAACTCATCTACACTTTCCATGTTAATACTTTTATCAATGTCACTTTTTATATTATAATGATCCTTACAATTTCCAGCACTATATTGATTTAATTGTATGACTACACACTAATATGTTAACTCAGTGACTCGTAAGCCATTTATATNAAAATGCCTATGTAGTATTTTAGTTAAATAAAGATAACATTAGTTTAGCTTTCAATGAATTCGTCTTTTTATCAATCCATGTTATTAAATGATCATCCGAAACACTTCAAACGCAGAATATTTTTCCTGCATTGAAATTAACTCTTAAATAAATGTTTACCATTGCTTAAAATATTAAGCTGTTATTTTATAGCCTTACTCAGAAATTAAATGTTTTAAGATGCTTTAAGATCCCCATTAATTTGTGCTAGCATTACGCCACCTATATTTATAATTTTTAATTTAATTTCAAATGGATACAACGGCGTCGCATTTGGGTATTTACTTAAATTACAATAACACATAAACTACTTATGGAACAAAGAATGTCGTATCTAAAATCACCGTGTTAATCGACATATATCCTTACATATAACCGGTATCTGTGCAGATAAACAATATAAATTTAAAAATAGACACTAGTGATTATATCTCACATTCAAATTAAGGATTAAATGCTCAAGCCTTGTACCTTAACTTTAGGATATTTTTTTCACAAATATTTAACACCTATATCAAAGGTTCACGATATAACGATATACACAGCAAATGACAATTATACCTCTATTTCAACAAAGGGCAAGGCGGTTGTGGATTACGTATTTACCCCACATTAAAACATTGACTTATTTAAAACATTTGAAGTGCACACTATAAAGGACTTATGTAAGAAGTTTTCTATAAAACCGGAATGCTCGATGCCTGACCACTCGGGAATGTATTGTCGAATCGAATGTAAATTAAACAAGCTTATCGACGCAAAAAGTCAAGATATGTATGAAAAGAACGATATTCCGATAAGCGGCAAACGGTTTAAGTATAAATCGACCCCCCTGACTTCATAGACAGTAACCGATTAGCTACGATGATAGATCAAATACAATGCTGCATTGACAATCAGAACGATGTGGACTCCTTGTACCGTTCTATATGTGACCTATATTACAATGAACTCATCGAAAAGGTGCCTTATAAGTGCACATCGAAAACACTGACAAAATCATATCGAAATAAATCAAAACCGTGGTGGGATAACACTCTCGACGACCTATTCAAAGAAGTCAGCGAACGTGAACATGACTTTTTGAAATGCACTGGAACTAAACGCGACAGACATAGACACAGACAGCTATATAAGGACAAACAAAGGCGTTTGTGTATGTGGTGATTGAATATAAAGATTAACAATTTAAACACAAAGATAAACATTTTAAATATAAAGTTGTGGGTTTTTTATAGTATCAGATCAATTTCATTTAAGCAATCATATATGTACATACACATCTTTACAATATTTACAAGTCTATGCCATACATTATTTCATATTGAATAGTTCCACTCAATGTCAGTAAACATTAAACGTTTATCTTTATAATTTCCACTGCTCAGCATGCGGCTTTAACATGAGTTTTGTTTAAACATAATAACATTGCCAATAATTAAATAAGGCACTTGATAATGTGTATATGAACAGTTGTAATTGAACAGCACATCTAATCATACTACACTCATTCAATATACATCAATAATGAATTCACATATTTTTTTTGTGTACTCCTAATTATAATTGCAAAACAATTGATCATTTTCAAACGCCATACAAATGTTATTCTTCAGACTTATTATGAGTAGGTTCAGTTAGTTTAAAACTCTCACACATACAACTTTCGTCACATAAACTCGCGAACACTAGACTAAAATAAAACAAATATGTACTTTGTAATATCGTCTTTTGTGTTTCGTTAACGATTTCAGTATTTAGAATCAACAGCAAGATGTCAATGGTATCGATGCATTTGTTGCATCGCTCCAGACAACACGCCGACAAACTTATTGGCAATACATAAAATGGTGTTCAGAATCTTGAGGCGTGTTATTAAAGGAGGAGCTGTACAATGAACGCATTCATAAGCATCAATAGTGGAACATGAAGTACAACCGAATTCGTCAGAGCTGCAAAAAAAAGAACACGCACGTGAATTATCATACAACTAAACAAACATATGTATTTAATGATTATCTCATTAAGTGGATATATTTAGGCGCTACACAAGTTGAAGCTATTTAATTGTTATTTAATTAATTGTTTTGTTGCTGATGTTTGCGTGATTTCTGCCTTGCGTTTGATAAAGTTTATGTTAGTTTATTCATATAATGCGATTTATCAAGACCCAACAATTATTGTTAAGTTGCCAAAATACAACTAAATAAAACAAACGTTCGCATTATTTTCACCAGTATTTTGTTGGTGTAATGAATTAACATGTAACGATTTGAGCTCGTGGTTTTACTCATTAGAATTCAAAAAAAAATATGTTTTAACCAATACAAAAATCATTCTCGAAATCTAGAATTTATCATTTTAATAAATATTGTGTACGTACTTGAACCATCATTTTTGTAGATGAAATGCTGAAATCAGAAGGACAAACATGAATCATCGGTCAATATTATGCACCAAGAATCAGTTCTTATATACTTCGCTACACGGGGTGTTAGGTGCAACGTTAATTTCAACTTTACGTAAAGAGCTCTATAACATAAAACGTTAAGAAAATATTTCTTCAAACGCGTTAACATATATTTGAAATGTTACATACTTCACCGGCAATGTTTAGTAAAAAATACAGCTTTTCTAAAGCAATCATAAACTGATAAACACTTCAAAAGTCAATATATTACCCTGCATCTCATAGGTTGGTTCCAATACGTTCATTTAATATATCAAGAATATTTAACTGGTTAAAATAACCATTGCGTAAGTGTTAAACCGATTAAAAAAAACGATTATGTTAACATTGAATTTAATATGTAAATAATGTTAATATTTTAGTCAAAAAGGTCATTTAAGTATGCAAACTGCTACTGATATTAATTATATTTATATAAGAAGCAATACATCCGAAGTAGCAAATCTTGCGGCCGGTCTGCACATTAAACATATATTGAACCTTCAACTGCACCAGCAGAAACACTTGAACAATAATGGGGTCACGGAATTTACAACAGTCAATGAAAAGAATTGGAGGGGGGTTTACCGGTTTTAAAGAGCTCTTAACCTCCCAATCTGCCAAGAATCATTAATAACACATTTAAGTGTGAATTCATATTAATCTTATAGCATCATTTTCATAAAAAGTAGCAATATTGAAAAGAATCCATTTTAATGTAATAACCACTATCCTACTGAATGGTTTTATGAAAAACAGTGTAACAGAAACGTTTGAGTAACAATGCAAGTAAACCAAAGCGAGTATCAACTACATCTCATCTTTTATATATTAAAATGCTGTATATACATAGCCTCATATAGTTTAACATTCAGATGGGTTTTGAATTCAGGAGGAAGAGGCATATGGTTATAAAAGTTAAAATTACAAGGCTTGGTTGTATGTCTGACGTTATCCGCATACAATAGTACAATTTAAATTGTTTATAAAATTCATACAGCCAGTTACTTTGACGATATTATGATTTAGCAAGAAAAATAAAGGGCTTCACATTTTGAAAAGCATGTACACCAAATATATCCACACACGATGATCAGCACTCATCAGTAAGTGTATAATTTATTGATCAGCGACGTTATAAGATCCCATGGTTGGTTTAACATCAGTTGATGTCATAATTTTAAAGGCAATACACTTTAAAAGTAAATGTTCAACGTAATTAACAATCAAAGCTGATCTCTCTAAAACAATCATATTGCTAAAAATTGGTATACTATACGATAACGAATTCGATTTGTTTGCGTAATTTCCTACAGGACATACACTGTATAATGGTGCTGTGAATATCATATAAGAATTAAATAGTGAATGTAATACCTAAAATGCTAGTTTCTATACGTTTGGAATCATCAGATTATATAACGTTGATCATGAAAACTAGTTTCTATTAACATACGTTACATACATGGAAACTATATAATTAATTATTATTTTATTTTTATTTTATTTGTATATTAAGAAAAAACTAACGAAGCAGATGATCTACATTGATATATTCTGTACATTCACACCCTAAAAATTCATGCATTTATAAATCATAAATACTTTTTAAAAATAAAATTTAATCACAGTAATTAAATCACACAAGCGGCATCCTGAGAAGAATTATACAGTGTAGAGCCACTGTCAATGCAGAGATTGAAATAGCATGAACATTAAGAGATATCATGTAAATAACTCTCTGGTTATAACAATCCAAAGTTACCTGTAATTTGTCAAACACTATTTCATCGTGTTAAACATTAACTATAATATCTAATGTACATACACAGAGACGTACACAACAACATGTAATTGTGTTCATGTTTGTGTTTAAATAGTATTGGTTTATTATATTTGCCATATCCTGGAGGCAGTGTTCGTGAAACCGATATAAGCAGTTATTTGAGTGATGGATAAAGTCAGCTTTATGCGAATATTGTTACTCGTTTAGGATAAAAAAGTGTGTGACTTGTGTCTTGTATTGCATGTTTTTAAAATTTTATTTTGTTTGAATAATGAGTAGTACATGTGTTAAAAAATACTAGTTACAATAACATTCTAAAGATAATGATGCAGTAAAGAAATTGTGATATTATCCATAAGCTATTGAGTTATGTGGGTATTATATATGTTATATTCAGATTAGGATATATATTAATATTAAGATATATTTTGGGTTAAACGTTAAAATAATATTAATAATAAGATAATAAAATGATATGTTTCCGTACCCATGGCACATTAGTTTTCAGGGTCGAGGTCGGTTCAATAGCCTGAAGAATACACAGATGTACGTATGTGCTTTAAACGGATATATGTATATGCAAATATAATGTGTTTGATTCAAGTTGAGCGCTTCAAATTATAATTCTAACACTACACGCGACTTGTTTTCTATAGATAAAGAAGGAAATCAAGTGTGGGTTATTCTGCAATAATTATGGGCGAGCTTAATGTTTCGAAAATAGTTCCGAATAAATAAAGAAAATATTGCAGTAAAATGTACGTGCTAAAACCCGCTCTAAAAGAAATGTAATAAATGTAGCAGGTATATAAATGTCATGAAACAACAAATTGTATATTTGGTGATAAGTGGCATAACCACGCCTACAAAGACTGTTATTTGTTAGGAAACGTTATTAAGAAATTATTTATAGCATGTCAGCTTTTCAGTAGCATCAATAAACGTGACGTCATTTAGTGTGTACGATTTTTGTTCTCAATGAAATTGACATCATTTGCAAAAAAAATATGAATGTAATTGACGTCATATGTTTGTTATGATTCAATGACGTCACTAAATAGTGAACTTTGTACTAAGAAGGGCGGAGTATTTAACAATATTGTTCACGTCCAAAAGCTTGAACGAAATCAGTCGGAATCGT
Organism: Dreissena rostriformis; assembly: GCA_007657795.1. NCBI lineage: Eukaryota > Metazoa > Mollusca > Bivalvia > Myida > Dreissenidae > Dreissena > Dreissena rostriformis. The sequence continues at coordinate 23,252 of VMBQ01002186.1, forward strand.
GTTAGAATCGAAATATAATTTTCTATGAAGGTTTGTTGTCGAATAACCCACAGTAAGGAGTATAGATGCATGTTATCAAATCAATCGTGCTTCGCACTCGTGATTTAATTCCTACGCATCTATACTCCTTACTGTGGGTTATTCGACAACAAACCATGATCGAACAATATTATTTCTTAAACATAATACTTATTAATCTGAGATAACGTCTATTAAAACCTGGGTTTAATATCATGATTCGACACATTAACGTTAACAAAAGATTATTTTAGACCTGATTTTGGACTGTAATCAGTTTATAAACTCAAATAAACGAGTTGGGTTCCTTTAAATATAATATTATAGAGGACCAGTTTTTTTTCATAATTTGCAATGTTTGAGGTTTCAGATGTCTGCATCAATTTAGGTAAGGTTTCCTTACTTTGATCACAGTCGTTGACATTTTGGATGATGGTTGAACAGTCTGCAAGAAAAAAGTATAGTGGTATCATACACATAATTCAATTCATAAACGTAAATAAGATAAGCTCCTACAAAGGTAACAATAATATGTTACACAATTAAACAAATGCATGAACCATGTGAACGAAGTCATACATTAAAAAATAAAAGTTTTGTTAAACTCCGTGTTCAAACAAATAAGTCTAGGAAAACGAATAAAACACAGAAGAAATATACTAGTTTTTGAATACACTGTTTTAAAATACCTTTATGTTTGTGTCTGTATGATAGTGTGTTAGTTTCTTTCTGAAACGTTTTAACGGAACAAACACCTGAGTATACAGTTCTTCTAAGTAAATAAATTGTATTGTTCTAACATATTTTTATGATGGTGTTTGCTAGCAATATGTTATCGCCTACCCGGTATGCTAGTACGTTAATATACAATTCAAACGAACTACGGGTTGAGGTGGTATGTGTAGTGGTCTTTAAAAAAGATTCATGTCGAGGATAATATACATGCAACTCGAACCAAAACGAGTCCGCTATTTTTTAGCCGTAATGTTTTACCTCTTTCAGACCAAGATGTATTAAGTTGACCATTGGTAATGGCAGTGTTGCACTCGATATAACAAAAAAGATGTTTTCAACAAAGCCCTATACTAATAAGTCCTACATTCTTTAAAACAGTCTGACACCAAATAGTTAAAGAATTAATAATAGAACGAAAAACAAACGACACAACTTTGAAAAGTGTCCCGCCTTACAAGATTGTGGTCATGGCAATCGTATTCGAAAGATAAAGGACAACGGTATTACGTCTTTTTTCTTAATGTTTACGTTCTTATAGATGATATGAATCTTTTGTTATACATATAAATTAACTGATTTTACCAACATGATTATATGCATTACTGCACATGTATTTCCACGTAATAAAACGCCTGTCAATTCTCAAACATATAGCAATTATTTGTAGTATATGCAATTCAAGATAAAATTAGACATTTGGGTGTAGCCAACTACATATGATACAACACAAAAGTAGGCATGTTAAGGGACTGCCCATACATGAGAATAAAAATATACCTTCAAAGATGTTGACTGGGTAGACACTGTTGTGGGATGTGGAGACTGGGTCGACACTGTTGTGGTATGTGGATCTGTAGACTGGGTAGTCACTGTTGTGGTATGTGGGGACTGGGTATACACGGTTGTGGTATGTGGAGACTGGGTAGACACTGTTGTGGTACGTGGAGATTGGGTAGACACAGTTGTTGTATGTGGAGACTGGGTATACACTGTTGTGGTATGTGGGGACTGGGAAGACACTGTTGTGGTATGTGGAGACTGGGTAGACACTGTTGTGGTATGTGGGGACTGGGTAGACACTGTTGTGGTATTTTTAAACTGGGAAGACACTGTTGTGGTATGTGGAGACTGTGTATACACTGTTGTGGTATGTGGAGACTGGGTAGACATTGTTGTGGAATGTGGAGACTGGGTAGACACGGTTGTGGTATGTAGAGACTGGGTAGACACTGTTGTGGTATGTGGAGACTGGGTAGACACTGTTGTGGTCTGTGAAGACTGGGTAGACACGGTTGTGGTCTGTGGAGACTGGGTAGACACTGTTGTGGTATGTGGAGACTGGGTAGACACTGTTGTGGTATGTTGACTTGTCTGAAGAAATTATTCATTGTGACTTTAATATGCAGGAAACACCAATCAAAGTACAGGAAACACCATTCAAAGTAAAAGTCTAATTTCAGATGGCTATGAAATCATAATGTGTTATGGTAACAAAACTGGAAATAAACAGCACCATAATATTGTGTCATAAACGCAAAATGAGACAATTCACGTTACTTTTCACAGACAGTATCATTTTCAAATACCGCAATAATTTAACTTATAGAATATATACAACATAAACAAAAACATATAAAAACAAAATATCAACAGAAATCGCACTTTGAAGTAATTCGAAATATAGAATAGTTAAACACAAGAAACATTAACAGGAGATAAATATTTATACACTCCCGATACTATGTTATGTAAGTCCAGTGTCCATTTGCGAACATATTACGAAAATTAAATATACGCATGATTAAACTAGGGTTAACGCATTGAAAAGGTCATTTCAACAACCATAATTGTTTAAAACAGTTGGAATACGTGTCAAGACCCACACTTAACGCATCAATCTTATATATCCACGGTATAATAAATGATGTGTATTAAATATGGGAAATATAAAATCGGCATTCTGACAGCCCATTATACAAATAATTTTGCTTCAATGAATATTCCGATTCAAATGTGTTATTTGTTATGAAAATTATAAAACTATTTCATAACTCAATAGTTAAAACTAGTTCAAGAGCATAGTAGCAAGTAATACGAAATATAGAGGGACTTAATGATTGTCATGAGTCTACTGAAGGGGCCTTGTAAATTCGGGAAGAAAGCTATATCAACTTAAGGGCCCGGTTACAAGCTCCCTCGGCGTTGTCGTCTGATTTGAGTTGTGTTGGCTGTTGTTATGACTATAAGATACAGACCAGCACTTTATACCATTTAGATATCTTGTATTCAGTTTATGTTATTTCATAGCTATGCAAAAACTTTTACACGTATATTTAAATGTGTGCATCTCAATCTTAGAAAATGTAATTTTATCCATCAGTATAGCTTCTTACAAACGCATCGACCTGTTGCCGTTTCGTAGGTCATTATAATTTTTGCATAACCTCCTTCTGATTAAAACAAATGAAGTTATACGTACACATAAAACATATTAAATATAAACATACTTACACTTGTTGTTATTGGAACAGGCACTACAAAATTAAAACGAAATCACATACGTGTTTACTATAGAAAAACTGCATTAAGTATTATGATAGAGCAATATAAAAGTCCAATGTTCTGTACATTAAAACAAAACACGTACTGAATGCATTTTAAATAATAGACATTGAGGCAGATTTATAGAATATATATTCAGCCTTAATGGTATCATGTTAGGTATCGAAATTAAGAGACGTAACACACGGTAAACATTTAACAGTATTTAAGTACTGAATGGTTGTATATTACAGAAACTAACCTCAGCTACTACTTTATGTCAACCATATATTGGAATAATCGGAAATAATATTGAGGTCATCTACAGAGATTAAAAAACATACTCAGAACACAGATTCACAAAGTTCATTTAAATACAAATACAAATACTTAGCATTTACATAGCGCAATCATATTATATTGCGCTTTACGATTACACGTAAGGCATTAAGATTTAAAAAATTGTAAACAATATGCATTTCTGGTCAAGAACTTTAAAACAATCAGAATTAACTACTTTAGTTAATTAAAATGCAGATCTCACATTACTCCGACAAGTACATTTATTGTTGGTAAAATTAATGTTTTTCCCATGCCCTTTTCGCGTGGCGAAGTGCCACGCCGCCCTTTTGAATCGCAACTTTGCCCTTTTCAAAGGCAAAAGTCGCCACGCGCCCTAACTGATAACATCTTAATTGCCTCTTGACCAAACTTCTAACTTAGTAAGCCGAGTCATATCAGAGTATGGCCCCGAAGGTCCGAAGATGCGCACAGTTGTGTATTAGTCATGCTCGAATAACCCCGTGTCAATATCAATAGATAATATCACTGGCTTTGTGGCTTTGTTATACCAAGCACACTAATCTTTCACTTTTCTGTACTCCTCCACGATAAAATCGTGCCTCCGCGATAAAATCGTGGACAGTTACTTAGGAGACTTTTGATGGCAACCGATTGTAAACCTCGTGGAAAATGTGCATTTAATGAATAATAAAGTAATGTCAAAACAATTATTTGTACACGTAATTTAATTTAAAAAAAAAAACAACACGCTGTATCTTTATCGTATTTTAGATAAGTAATTATTGAAACAATTATTGTACCGTATACTGATTAAACAAAATGCGAATCGCAAATGTAGTCGGACATACAGTATACAATTTAAAATTGATATCCGCACCTGTCGCTTACGTCATTTGACAAGATGGCGGGCAATATAGAAGAGAATTGGACTTTTGTGATTCTCGGCAAAAATGACAAATACCAATCGAATTAACCATGGACATCATACAGTTAGTAGTGATTTATGAAATGTCTGTGTATATTAACGATGTATAATACGTTTTAGATACAAACAACGTATATTTAGTAATCTACGCACTGGATGTATTTTACGGAAACGATTGTAACACAGTGAGTTAGCAAATTGGCATTCAGTTTAATCGCGAAGTTAAAACATTTGACAAGATAAGATTATCGTTAGAAATTGGGATAAGACAAACATGGTTTCATTTATATGTTAGTGGATCTGTGTATAATCAGATTCATGTGCATATATTGATTTATTATGTTTGTCATGCTGTACTGAAAGAGCATGGAACTGAAATGGAATGCATTGCAAGGTAAACATATTAATATTAATTAACGTATATTAAATACATCAATAACACTTAAGTGTGTTTGTTTATACATGCATGTGTTTAAATGTTCCTCCCAAAACCAGGTTTTCACGTGACGGAACGTTTTGCCCTTTTTTGCCTTAACTGCGCGTTAAAATATGCCCTTTTTGAATGTACTTCGCCATGCCCATATGCCCTTCTGGGAAAAACACTAAAAATTGTCCATACAGATGTGTTTTCAGCATTGACCTAAAACTGGCTTCAAATTGACAATCCTATCGATACCCAGGAAGATTGTTTCAATAATTTTGAAAAACGACGGCTAGAGATATATAAGCCAATTTTGTTTTTCGTCTAGGGATTTAACATTTTGTCTGATTGTGTGACCCTAATTGGTACTGTCCTCGAGCAGGTACACTCATTTCTCTTAGGTATACTGAGGCTGTACCATTGATTAGCCGAAATACAACAACTAAGACTTTAAAAATCACCCTGGCTTTACCACAAAGTCCACAAGACATGTAGCAATCCTTCTCCATCTGTTCGTTCCTGGACTCGCACCAGCCCCTCCCAACGTTGTACACACACGTTGCCGTGTTCGTTCTGTCTTCGCATAATGCTTAAATATATTGGACAATTAAGAAAAAAACCCACTTTTCAGTCAGCTTATTGTTTATTATAATAAATCAACTATTTGTGTATAGTAAAACTCCATGTTTTGAAAATTTTAAAATAAGTTTTAAAAATATCCTCTTTTTTAATCCGATACTTGTTTTAAATACTTTAAAACTTTCAGTTAAGGGTATCATTTCCATATGGTACTATTACTATAGAACATATTAAAATGTTCACGATCCACTGTTCATGAATTGTTCGTTTCTTTCTATGAAGAAACTTCCTTCTGGCAATATATTTTATTAAAGAAAATGTGTTAAACACATTTACTCACAGCTGCAGTCTAAGTCTCCGTACCCCTGTGGACATGAACACCGACACGCGGTCGAGTTAAATGTGCCTCCGTTCTTGCACGTGCTGACCTTGCAGTTCTGGCAGTCCTTGCCTTGGAACGGGTATCTGTTAGTCGGAAACATAAACAATACGCCTAAATTTCACACACCAAGTGCGAATCAGTGTGGCTTTCATACTATGACTTTGAATATAAGCTGTTTTGTTTACAGGAAACATTCAGGATTTATGCTTGAAAATAGGTATGTTCCAGTCGAGTCATAGTTGAGTAGTTACATGTATGCAATTCATCAATATAATGTAAATATTGATTCTGGACACATTAACAGTCTGTAATACAGTCAAAGCAATTAGTCAATAATTAGGCAATGCACATACATTACTTTTCCAAACAAATTTGAAGAAACAACATAGTTTTAAATATGCACGCACTCTTAATCATTACCCCATATTTATCAAGATGATACTTTCTTAAATAAGAATGTGGCTTTGTTTGTAAGTCGACCACGTGTTTAAAGACATGGTTGAACAAGTACATAAACACAAATCAATTCAAATTTATATGCTATTTAAGCTCGATTACATCGACAGCGTAAGAATGTTTGAAACGCTCTTGATTCCGTTTCCTGGGTAGCACCAGTACTTGGTTTAATTCGGGGAGATTTAAAGAATGCTCCAACAGTGGAGATCGTACCCGTGATCCCCATGTCGTTATTTGGACACCATACCCACTACGCCAAGGCGACTTATCTGTTCTCTGTCACAGCAGGGGTATAAATTTTTCTTTTTACGAAGTTCGAGTACTTGTATTATTTAAAGCGACCGATTACGAAAAAATAATCCTTTTCCAACGTCCAACATAGTGTCACGAAGAAATTACATATGAATACAATTACTTCACAACATTAAAGCAATTCATTGTTCGTGACTTCACATGGCGTTAAGATTTTAAACTCCCAAAGCTCTGCATTAACCGTTCCAGGGGTTTCCCCCGGTTTATTTGTAAAGTGTACTATCGTGTTGTTTGTATCGTCCTATATTGTCCAGACAGTTGGTCACGTGTCTTCCATCAAAGACTATGGAAGAAATTTCTCTCCGGATATTATTCCTATATGATGGTACCTGCACTCGCACGTTGATCCGTACGTGTTTCCCTGACAGTCACAGCCGCACCCAGTCGAAGTCAGGTTCATTCCGTTATTGCAAATCTTATTGCAGGTGGTATTGCATGTGGCTCCTGCAAATAGTATACGGTAATGTGCATGAATTACACAAAACAGGTTGACTAACAAGTTTCATTCTATTTACTGTTAAATATTAACGTAGTATATCCAAACAATTCATAAGCGGTAAAGATAAGCGGATTATATAGAAGAATACAACAAAATGATTCTTGATCGAAGATGCCATTGCTTTGTAATAGTAAGCATTTCTTTAGACATATATATTATTTACGATTGGGTCCGAGACAGGAACGATGGAGTAAGTTGAATAAAATAAGTTATGCTTTCTTTAAATAGACCTGAATTGAATTAAGAAGTAAAATGAATATAGTAACAACATATATTTAAGATTTTGAATCTCATGCGATATAAGACAATCTTGATAATTTATCAAGTTATAATTTTATTGAAGAGTAGCTGGCGACAATTAAATCGGATAGCTTAAATAAAAAAATAAAAAAAATACAAACACACTACAACACTGTAATGTGCATACTTCATTACCATAGTAACCGGCATTGCACTGACATCCACATAGGGGTTGGTTCCAGGTGCCGTAACTTCCGCATGAACCGGTACAATAATGAACTAGAAGAAAGATTAATCATTCTGTCTGCTGCATAGCTGCATGCATGTCATTTTATGACAACATTATTCCTATAGAGAAAAACTGGTAATGAACTCTCACAATGTACATCATCTGGTCGTTTATGCGAACACATACCAATACAAAACATGGCAATGAATACGAAAAAACAAACCTGACATAACGAGTAAGTGGCACGGCGTCGCCTTATTATGATTTATATATTGATTGTTTATTCAATAGCCGTTCGCAAAATCGTTCTGACATACAACCGTATACTGATCTGCAAACTTATATATGTTCAGCAATAAGGGAATACACAAATAATCGTACATGGTATGGAGTAGGCATAATATACTCCTAAGTTAGGATAGGGACCTCTCTGGTAGTACTGAAACAAACCATAAAGAACATATTTCACAACGTTTCGATAAAAATGTGTGATAAAGGTGGGGAATGTATTGAATAAATGTGTTTCCATTTTAGTGAATCTACCGAAATTATACTTGAATCGTGTTACAGCCTACTGAACTATCCTTCGGAAGTTATTAGTTTTAATGTTCATGTTTGAATTTGAATAGGTTCTGTTCACTTATATTTTAAAGTGCCGTTGTATTTAACATAAGCAAATTACCTTAATAACCACTGGTCGTAATATAGGACCCTCCGTGTACAGGTATTGTGCGCTGAAGATGCCATACCAGTAGCCCCCGGCATAGTTGAACGGGTTTGTCAAGCGGATGTAGCTACCCGTCATTACAGGCCTGTCCTCCATGGTATACAACTCTACAACAAACACCCACTCAAACAATATGGCTTATTAAGTATTATTAAGGGTCAGAAAGTTAAGCATCGATATGTACTGCATGTTTCACAACCTGGAAAAGAGAGTTCGCGTACATAATTACTATATTAAAAATTGAACTATACGTGTTAAGGTGTACAGCGTGTTTTCTGCAAAACAAAACAAAAACATTTAGTACAATATACAAGTGATTAACAAATAACAACGATGATTGCGCAGTACACGTCGCATTAATTGTATCTAAAAAAAATGAATACTTAAATTATTATTTTACGCTAACAAACAATTAACATTCGCACTATGAATAATCACCACGTATTATCATTTAAATCAATAACACACTTATTTTAAAAAAAGAAATCAATTTACAACCTATGTAGTTGTTGACCATAGCGTTATAGTTGAAATAGAACACGATGTTGAAGGAACCGGCTGGCAACGTATCAACCACTTGTCTTGTGTTCGCTGTAAGACACATTGTGTTGATATTTTACAGTTGTATTGTTTGTACTTATTTGTGTAAAGTATTTAGAGTTTAAGGCTTATTATGACATAGTATTTTAACTCAACCTTTAACCTGTAACAAGAAAATTCGTCTAACAAGATGAACAGCAAACGCATAGCTAACCGAGTTAAAAATACAGAAAAAGATACAAAAACCAACATTTATCAGGAGATAAATTCTTGTTTTCTACTACGCTTCGAACAGAACAGCAATACTACGCATTCGAGGATATAAATTGGGATCACCGCCTTAGAACGGTAAATGCATTTGGGGTTTACAACGGGTTGAGGGCTAGCCACAGCTCAAACTTATCCCATAATTAATCACAAACCAAATGCGCGTCTTAAACGGTTTCAATCTAGTGTATCGTTATAGGGACAAAAATGAAAACATGAAAGCCCAAACATGACGCATGAATAGAATACGGCATAACTCCATGTATTGTAATAGTGTCGTAAGTAAATGGGGATTCTTTTAAATATCGGAAAAAACTTAAGCGTGTATTTTCCAGAAGTATACATATAGAAATTTTAACAAATTCAAATCTGTATTGATATATTATTTTATTTACGTACTTTTGTGTAAACTATTTGTATAACGGTTCACGTAAACGTCGAGATTAGGCACTGAATGAACAGACTCTCAAAGCATATAATCACATTATTTCAGTATTCAGCATGATCAAATTACTTTTTTAAACTAAATTAATACTATGATTATTGCTTGTTACACCAATTATCACGTATGGCAAATTTACTGCTATTTTAATAAGACATAAATATGACAACTTTGAAGATATTGCGGTGATAACATTAAGTGCACCTCCACAGCACAAATAAAACTGTTGTATTACTTAATACAACAAACGATGAAACTACAGACACTCTATAAACAGAGGAATTCTAAGTTTTGTCCACTGCTTGTAGAACCAAACTATTCGCATAACATGATCCAACCTGGTATAACCGCATTGGAACGGTCATTGCAAAGTATTTGGGGTTTTGAACGGTTTGAGGGCTAGCCGAACCTCACACTTACCCCAGAATTAATCACAAACAGACAGACGGAAGTAAAAGCAGATGTTTCTAGGAATTAAGTTCGTAAAATTTGTTCGTTACGCTGTAAATTACATTCAGAACGTCTGTAATTAATTGCTGATCTGTGCTATTTGGAAAAGGCGCAATGTCATAACAGCAGTTTCTCCGGTTTTCGGTGATATAAAAAAACGCCTTTAGCGACAATAAGATAGTCTATAGCATGTAAGTTTAATTTATTTTAAACGCAAAATCGTTCGATACACAGTACAGGATTATTAGCTTCATAACAAAAGTATTAACTTAAGATGGGTAGAAGAATATACTGGTAACAAGCTCGTTAAACATTCGTATCGTAATGCTGCACGTCGAGTTATCTCCTCCACACACCCCACATCCGTCTATCGCCTTTGTACCAGATACGTTATCACAACCGAACATCTGCAAATACAAACAAACCGAACGTCTTTAATTTTTATTAATTTATTTCATTTTAATTAATTTTTATAGACTTATTTTTTTAAATTAATTTATTTATTTATTTATTTATGAATTTATTTATTTATTTATTTATTTATGTATTTATTTATTTATTTATTTATTTATTTATTTATTTATTTATTTATGTTTTTATTAATCATATGACACTAACTTGACAGTAGCCCTGTACACATCGGCCGTACCGTCCAGACCTCCGAGCGAGTTTGTTGGTTTCTATAAACGAGTCGTCTAGTCCAGAGGGGTGACACGGTGTCCCATCAGGCATCAGACCAAACCTCTGGTAATAGTACACAGGTTTGACGCTGTTACACTTCACCTCGCATTGACCGTATTCTGTGAGTGTACAAGTTATCAATAAACAAACGAATAAGTAAATGAACGAAATCTGCATTCGAGTGTTGCTTTAAAAAGATCGTTTTATAACAAGTGTTTGTAATATTGGTTCATTTATTTTTGTTTAAATTATATTAAGTCTGTGAAATATTTTTAGTTGAAATAAAAAGAAGTGTAATTAAATGCAATAGCTAGTAAGATACATTGATCATGTGATATCTTATAGTATAAATGATCGGCAACATTTTCCGGACACTGGCCACATATTGTGATTATATTGTCGTTTTGGAAATATTGAACATTGCAAAAATTATACAAGTGGTTATTCTACAGATATTTCGCATTTTAACCTTGACTTTTGATATTAAAAATTCAAGCAATATGGATTATATCTTAGATTAATAATGAAGAATTATTGAATGAAACTTAATAAAAATCATTCGTGTATCTAATATAAATGTCAGCATTATCAATAAGCATGATTTTGTTATATTATAATGATTAGTACTTCCTTCCTTCAGAAAATAAGAAGCGGAAACGAAACGGACTATAATAACGATCGTATAGAGCAAATACAAATATTTTGACAGGATTGGGTGTGCCATGCACAATTTGAAGCAATATTTACATTTAAATATTCGGTACGAATATGTTAAGCAGAATGGAAATATGCGCGGATTCTATATGAATAATTGTCTAACTAACCATAACTATTAAATCGTGTCCCATTGTCAAAAAAGTCTGAAGTATTTAAACCCAGTTTTTCGAAAACGCTGTAGGTATTCAGTTTTGCGCACGTCTCGGATGCGCGCGCAGTTTGCAGTTCACTCTCAACATCCGGGTCGTTTTTACACGGCTACAATACATAACAATATTAACGAACGAATGAAAAAACTTTCGCCAAACATGTACACAACTTAATTTGTTTAAAGTCGTTCGGAAAACCTAGGCACAGTTTAATTTTAATAAAATATATAAGTGGTTAGTAGACATGAGAAGAAATGATTTGAATATGACATAAATAGTTCACACCAATGTCCACCTTAATCTAAATACAGTTGAACACGTAAACGCATGATACTTATTTGTGTTAAAGGAAAGTTGCTTTAATTAATGTAATTGTGAACATAATATACAATTGTTTTACAAGATTATTCTGATAGTACTAACCTGGGCTTTACATATAAATGACTGATATTCATTTCCCTCGCACCATGCACTGTTCTTGGGTCTAAAGTATGAGAACTGTATGAGACACTAGAAACTGCCTAGTAGAGTCCAACTACTTATTTATACAATTTGCGAACATTAGCAATCACACCTAGACATTACAGATGTTTCATTCAACTTGGTATTTTTAACTGTACTCAACAAAATGAAAAGTGGTCGTGCATATATATACTTTAATAAATAACAAAACATATATAGGGTCTTGTTTTCAAAATTAAATTATGTTGTTGAAACTGTTGAGGCTCTACATTCAGTCATTTTAGTCAAATGAACACACAAGTAAGTGTAATTGTATATTGTCTTCAAATGATTACTGTTCATAATAATTATCTTCTCTGTACTATATGTGGCCTACTTTGGTTTGCTACATGTCCTTCTCCTATAAATGATGCCTGTTCCACACGTGCGACTGCATGTCGTGTTGGGTCCCCAGTCAGACCATCCGCCCGGAACCACTTCGAATAAGGACAGGTCAAGGCCGGTAATGTTCCAATGTATGCACCGATATGACCCTCCAACCAGCTGAGAAGAGCAGACCTGATTGCGCATAAAAATGGTTGTTGTCAGTAACTGAACAAAATATATTGATGTTCATTTGTCATTTTCTTTGTAATTAAAGCGGATAAAAAATGATAGTGTATATACGGCCTTACACGCAGCACACTACAATGTTATGAGCCGAAATTCCCAAGACATGATTTGGGATAAAGAGACAAACACCGCGTGTATAGTCAGTATGCTCTAAGTATGTTTTCTTCATTTAGTGCCGAGCAAATAACTGAACTCATATGTGTTTAGCATTAACCTGAATCAATATTGAATACATATAAGTTTACTTAACAAGGCGCAGAAAATATACAGGGTTTGGGCCGATCAAATATTATATCGGTGTTCAAGACGTACCTGCTATTGTATGTAATGAGTTGCTGTCTTGTACATTAAGCTATGATTATGGGGAAAATAATGTGATTTTTATGTTTTAATTTCATTAATCGAGGGAAAGTGTGATTGCAAAGATGATAATTTATTTATCGCTGACGTATGCGTTATTGTTTTTCGTGTTATCCTCAATTGTTTCAAAGTGCGGCGAGACTGAAAAACAGCTTTGCTTTTGTATATGTTTAGCATGTGAGATGGTTAGTGCTCTCCATACCGGAAATTTGAGATTTATTCCGGGTACTTCGACTTTCCCACAACACAATACCACACCAAAATTGAAAATTTTGTCCGTAAGAACTAAAAAGCTGGAAAGTGTAGCTATAATTCAAAATTCGTCCCAACTTTCGTGAGTCTAGCAAGTTAGTGTGCATTAAAATATGTCACACATAACATGTGAAACTGTGTATAACTTTAGTTTACACATAACAGTTCACGCATTTTAAAAGGAAAATCGGAGTTAAAATTAAAACTGATGCCATTTTCGTCCTTAATGAACAACAGCATGACAAAGATGATTTGTAACCTATATTTTGTTATTTTCGCCGCCATATTTTCAAAAATTGAAATACTTCATAAACATTATATTTTTCGGACATTATAATTATTTATTTTAGATTTACTCAATCATTATTTATATATGTAGTGTTAATAATGCAATCGTATTAAACAAACTATTATTTAAATCAAAGTAATTTATGTTATAATGTATTCATAAATTATTGTTATGCAAATTTAACCAATTAAAATAGTCCTTAAATTATAACGAGTCTTAGATAAAAATGGGACATATTTTATATATGACAAGTGCATTAGCTTCAATGCTTAATGTTGAATACATAACATACGTATCATTGGTATTGAACATTGTGTATTCACGCTAGGTGAATTAAATAACACGGTCGTGATAGGTGAAGTAAATAACAAGCATGCATTTCGACTTTTTACCACTGTTCTGTGACAATCTTTAATATAAATAATGGTATTAACATTGACAGATAAAGTACCAGCTAATTGGACAGTTGTTATACAAGTAAAGTCATAAATAAATCTAAAGAAGTCGTACAACTCGGCCAAAATTAAATTATAAATAAAAATTTATGGTATATTTATTATTATTAATACTCTTTTTAATAAATTTCTTCCTTATCTTAACTACGTGTGTTTGTATATTCACAGACGAGCAGTATTTTTAGAAAGATGCTCTCGTTTTGGGGTCGTTTAATCCCAACCATTCTATCCATAGAGGCTTGATGTCACTGACGCGATGCTTGAGGACAAAATGACCCATAGCTGTGTGAGGAGTCAGTTACTTTTTTGACACTATGAATTAATTTGACAATTATAAAAGGAAACAGTATCTCGATCGACTTTGATATTCTCAGTTTTCCTATTTATTTGATAGATATCTTACCATCTCAGGGCCACAGTAACTACCATCAGTTGGGGTAAGATAGTTGAACATGATGCCGTAGTCCGTTGAACTGGCATTCATATTTATACACGAATGCAAGTGACAAGAACCCTGTAACAAAGTAAAATATGTACAAAAGGAGCTAACTATTCCGATATAATATTTAAACATGTTGAATCAATTTGATGCTAACATTCATCAGTACGAAAGTCAACTGAACAATCAACGCTGTAAAGCGTTAAATACTTAAGCAATATTCCATACTACTGGTAGTTTAATAATCATGATATTTGTGTTTGTATTAATTTTAAATAGGAACAATGCCACATTTATAAATTCCAACAAACATGTTTAAATTTTTAAGACGGATTATTATAATGCACGTTTAAATTGCAATTTAAATCATTTTATAAACAACACTCGTGTATGAACGAGGAAATGAGCAATACAACCATTATAATGTACACTATTTGAGTTGTTAAATTATCTTCAAAGAAGTGGTATTTTAAGTTTATTTGTACAACTCATAAACACAAATTGGCCATGGGTCGTTTGAATAACTCTGAATTTGGATACACATTTGTTTTAGTAAAATCTTAGTTGTTGTCATGTGATGTCTTAATTTTGAGCTGTTACTTATTAAAGCATATTCTGGTTTCGAGGAGTTTCTGATACCCGTTCTTCCGGCGTCTATTGTGTTTTTCAAAAACGGTTGAGCAACATTGGACACAGTAATAAAATGGGTCAAAGCCGCCCAACAAAACGCATGTCTTACCCAGTTTGCTAGTGGAAATTTCCTGAATCTGTATCCGGGCCCGTTCTTAAACTCGCATATCTCGTCGTCTGTGTATATCATCCCTACAAAAAAATGTATAGAAATGACAACTATTACATATTTGATGTAATAAATATATTATCATTATATGGGTTGTACATATGATTTAAAGTTTGAAAACTGAAATGAATTCGTCATAAAATGAGCGTTGATATACTGTAATAGCATAAACTATTCCCAAATATAAGGAAATGCAATAAATATTGAATAAGACAATCATTGTCTATGTAAATGAATGAGCACATTATTAAACTCTCTTTGTAATTAACAATTTTATATTGGTGTCGCGTTCTGAGAAAACTGGACAAAATGCACAGGCTTATCCGGGACGACAATTTCCGCTTTTATGGAATTTTTCGTTTAAATGATGTCTCTTCTTAGCGAAAATCTAGTTTAGGCGGAAAGTGTCGTCCCGGATTAGCCTGTGCGGATTGCACAGGCTAATCTGGGATGACACTTTACGCACAAGCATTTTGCACAGTTTTCTCAGAACACGTCACATTGGTCAATCGTATTGATATTTATTGTTATCTTATTGCTTAGCAAGCATATTTCATAGAAACATGACTGTTAGACACAAATAAATTAAAAACACTCTTGAATAGAAAAGGATATACTTTATACAGTCTTACCTGGCCATATCCCTGCTAGGTCTATTTCGAGAGGTGATGATACATCAGTTGTAGTAAGACAGCCACTCTGAGCAGTATTCCTGAAAATGTTAATTTAACCAAACTGTGAACAAGTCTTTTACGGAAGAATCAAATATCCTATATTAAACCAAAATGAAAGTTTAACAATAATTTGAAGTAAAGTTAATGTAATATGTGCGTAACGACAACATTTGTTTGCTATTAATATAGTTTACTGGACTGACTCGTCAAACATATGAAACCGGACGGCGCGATTGCGAAATCAATATCATGATCTCGAATTGTCGATCTATGCTCGGTCGATATCATGCTCTCGCATTGTTTTGTTTTGATACAGCGAGTTCTCGTTTTATCTCATGTGTTTTCGCGCTTATGCCCTTGTTAAGGTCGATTGTGCAAAATCGCGATTAGAAGTTGCCAGATAACCATGCATATTTTTGAGAATACGATGCGAGATTGTTAAAACACTCAGCGAGGTTGTGAGAATACGATGCCATATCGCGATATTTAAATCAAGTTCTCGCATAGTGTTCTCGTCTGTATGGATTTTGTTCAATTTGACAAACTACACTAAAACACACACGTTTCCATTGAATAGTCTTAACTTTGAGGCGAATGATTCATATTAACAATATAAAGGGCCTACACACGCATGACGACTTTTACTCGGCATGGAATGGTCTAAGGAAGGAAATTATTAGGGTTATGATTAAATCTATTTCATAACAATATTTAGAACACATTTAGCCCAGCAGTAATAACCACATGTGAATATAAAACCTACTGCATGAGTGTCTTCATGCTGTTGACGCTGCACGTGCTCCAACCGGAAGTCTTGCTACCCATGATGCCATCGTTGGGAGATGGACAACCCATGTCAGCGTCGTGATTCATGTTCATGCTACAGTACAGAAGGGGAAAAACTTACAAATATAGCTATCCATCACATTGAATAAAACTCCATGTAACACTTGGAAGAACACGAAGAACCTTAACATCATTCAAATGTGATACACACGCCATACAATTCAAAGTTTTAACAAAACCATGTGCAAAAAGATAAATTATCTTTGCTTGTCAGGTATCAGATTTTCAATACAGACTGTTCGAAACAGCTACTAAGGTCCTTGTATCAGTTATTGAATGCAGTAAATTAACCCGAATCAATCTTCGACCAAATTCGTTTGCAAGAGTCTTACCAGTGACCAAGTTCGTGGGCGGAAATGACGTATTCTGTCATACCAGTTGCCGTAGAAACCGCACATTTATAACCATCACTGCATATTTTGCCTGTGTACGCCTTTCCTGCCACATCTGTGCCTGTGGTTCTGCGAGTATAAACAGGCCATCATAATGCAATTACAGTTATAGGTTATAGGGTTTTATATAATGTGCCTGTGTGTTTTTGTATAGATACATCATAGAACACATATAAATGAAGTTGATAGTTACATATGAAACATAAATGTTTTTATTCTACAAAAACAAATATAAGGTTAGACAATAATACACAATATATTTAATCATGCTATATAATACAGTTCATTTGCTATACGGACACCGGCCCTTGCATATGTACATAAACACATACAACATGCATATAGTTATAATACCAATGTGAACAGCACTTAACGTTTTTCGAAGGCATAGTAAATATAAAAAGCAATATTTCATTTACTGGTTTCATCACGCTTGCGAGGCCATAGCGTTATTAAATGTGTTGATTGCTGGCTGATTGTTAAGCCCGGAAGGACTAAACACTTTACGAAGATCTTAATATAAAAAACATACACGTAAGAAATGATATTCGTTTTCAATATAAGTCTTCTACAAGGGACATACATTTTCGTTCAATTCTATGCAAGATTTATGTATCACACATGTTCAATTATGCGTTAATGTGAGGATGTTCTAAAGCGGACATGTGCAGATTATTGCAAAAGATTATCATCATCAGTCGGTATTGTGTTAAATAAGTGTTCTGTATCTTATTGTGTATTACTTTCAATCATTGTTTGAGTGTAATCTGCCTGTAACTGAATTAAATACATATACGGAAATCCGAAAAGTTATTTTATGAGTTTTTACATACTAACATAATATTACGGATGGACAAGTAATCATAATTGTTTACAATGACAGCTTTGTTTTACCTTGGCACGTTCACTCTTAAAACAATAATGTTTACATGAAACTAAATGTTTTGATTTATCGTGCAATTTAGTTTTTAACATCGGTAATTATAATACAACGACTTTATGAACGTACTTAAGATTCAACTTTTAAAGTATTAGTATACACTACTATACACTAGTTTTACACTATAATTGTCGAACATATAAGAACAGCATTGTTGTCGAACTTAAGAATAACAATATCACATACCCAGTGTATAAATGTATATGATCATACTCCATATATAGGCTTTTAGTATTTGCTCCGCTGCAAACACTTTGCAGTGTGTCTCCCAGTATCTTACTGGACACGTACCAAGTCTGAAAATGACCATATACACGTAGAACCTTCTAGCGGAGCCGTAAACAACGAGTTTATTAAATATAAGCATTCTGTTTCGCGAAATCGTGAACATTTCAGTGACAATTTTGCAGTAATGACATATTTAAAAAATATTTATAGTTGAGTAAAATTTCTGTTTGGTGGTTTACAATGAAACTGTTTTGATATTACAGCTTATTATTGTCTTTGCAATGAGAGTGGCTTGTTTGTGGTTAATGAATAAACGAGTAAAGTAAAATTATGAGATTATATAATTTTTTGATGCAGTAAAAATGCTTAATGTTATTTTTCCATCAACAACCTCGGTTTATTAGTCCACGTTACTATTAACGTAGAAAATCCACATACATGAAACGACCATACATGCAGGTATAACTTATAAAGTAAAAAAGTTCATGATCAAACATTAATTGTACGCATGTTTTTAGTAAAATTGTATATTTAACTCGTGGCTACGTCATTCGTTTTTTTTTCTTGTGAATTCGATCATACACAGAAATTAAAAAAAACATATCCTTATTTTCATCATCAACGAGAACAAGATAGACAAGAAGGCCAAGATGGTCCTAGATCGCTCACCTGTGAAATGAGCTTGCCCACTGGCATGATTTGAACAATCTTTGTCACATATCAAATATCAAAGCTGCGTGCTTTGTGGTTTAAGATAAACAAGGTTTTTCAAGCTTTGACCTGGTCCATGTTTTTCAACGGACTGGAACCACTTTTGAACTCAACCAACATATCATTAAGACAAACATTTAAACAAAGTAACATGAAGATTGGGCATGAAATGTGACTTCTACAGTGTTTACAAGGTTTTTCCTTTTTTTGACATCTTGACCTAGTTTTTGACCCAGCATGACCCAGTTTCGAACTTGATCGAGGATCATTGGGACAAATCTTCTGACCAAGTTTCATAAAGATCGGACAAGAATTGTGGCCTCTAGAGTGTTTACAAACCAATGTTGACGGACTGACGGACGGACGGACGGACAGACGACGGACAAAGACCGATCCAAAAAGCTCACATGAGCAATCAGGTGAGCTAAAAATGGAAACTAATATTCTCTTGTCACTTAGTCCTTTGCAATACATTTTAAGAATACAAAATCCCAAGCCAACAAAATTATACAAATTTACGATGTCTTAAGTAACTGTTGTTATTCAATTTATAAGTACACCTTACTAAAGCATGGTTACATTTCATTGCAAAATATATTTTTTTACAATAAATATTAAACAAATACCGGGTCAGTCCTCCATAAAGCAATTTCCTTGATATATATAGCTACGTTATACCCCAGCTGGTTTTCTCTCCCCCACTCCGCTTGAATCTACATAATTGAAGTGACATTCATCACATGTACTACACAATTTCAGTAATCGTTATCACATAAATAACCTTATTAAAGAAACCATGATCAAAGGACCTACATAATTGAAGCAATCACTATCAAAGAACCCATATAATTGAATTAATCATTTAAATTGCTAGTGCTGATAAATCATCTCTTTTTCAACCACCCTAACTGCAGTCGTTCGTTCTTAAAAAAACAACAAAATTACTCTGTTCATAATATGAATCAAGTTACCACATGTTTACAAATTTGAAACCAAATACTTGAGCAATTATATTTTATTTACGTAAGTTAGTTTATACGTCATGAAAGAATATATGGGTGGTTTACAAACATTAGGATGGTAAATATGAAGAGGATAATGCATCACCAATAATATATAAAGAATTTAATGAGCCCGACGCATTTATTTTGTTAACAAGCCAGTTGGACTCAAATATGTTAAACATACAGTTTAATCTGAAAATACATTAAACATGGAACGAACCTTGGAATATCGATATCTTCTAACTCGGCATTGTACGAGAACCACATAGATGATCATTTGATGTAAACACTCCATTTAAAAACGTATTATATCAAGCACAATATGTCTCGATATACATCACATAAGTAAAGACAAATAGGTATCAAATTATAATATATATCCATTAATAACACCCATACCATAGAAAAACATACGTATTTAAAATGTAAAATAAATTTACAAGTATTCAATGTCTTTATTGTATTGAATTATGTGTAGAAATTACAACCAACCACATGTGTGGAATATTGAACGGCATCAAACATGACACCATTTTAAAGTTCAAATGTGGTGACCGCATTTTAAACAACATGTTTCTTTGTTTGTTGTTATTGCACTACATGTGTTAGGGGATAGGTAACTAATCGTATGAGTGCATTAACGTTTATATGACAATGACATAGAGGATAGATTGAAAATAAATCAAGTGAAACAACAGTTATACTTACCCCTGACCATTTCAATTTCATTAGTTCCGTTAGTTGTGCATCTGAGGTGTACCCAGCCTCGGCCATCTTGGCAATATATAGTTCATCCAGAATAAGAACCGTCTCGATTGTTAGGTTTTGAATTGTCTCCCTCCGCTCTCGAATATGGACACGGTCTTACGCAGCACAAAACATGCTATATGTTAACACTAGATAATATGTTCATGAATATATAAGAGATAAGAGGCACACAATTTCCCTACGTAAAACAAATCATCCGTGTGTATCACTGCAATGTTTTGAGAGTATAAGCATAAAGTGTGTGTACCACTTGCAAATAAAGAAATCCCAGTTGTAATCATTTTATGTTTGTAGATGTTGTTCTCTTATATAAGTAGTATTAAAACGCATTTTCTTCTGATAATGTTTCTGAAGTTTCATTATTTGCTATGTTGCTAAGAATGTAATGTGTTCGTCAAAGTCAATCTGATCACTCAGCCTCAAACAAAAAACATCCTTCGTTGAACACTACTATGCTTAAGAACCAATACCTCAATACCCTAATAGACCTCCATCAGAACGTACAATTGCAGCGCAACAATAACAACAAGGCTTGCATACGTTATACAAAAAGCTATACCCCTTGGCGAGTCGGTCTCTCTTGTTGCTCGCTGCCTTTCCGTCTTTGATACTAAGAGTTCCACATGCTCTTCGTGTGAACCACGTGCTGTCTGAACTGTGCCATTGATGATCTTGTAAGACCAGTTGCCGTATTCAAACCATCCGATCTGAAGGAAGAGAATGTTTCTTGATATTAGCAGCCTAAAGATGCCTACTCCTTCACACTATAAAACAGAAGACAAAATAACAGGTATTGAAAGGTTCTGTTTTGACCAAATAATCCGCATACGTTTTATCCCCACGCTTTTAAAAGCGTGGGGATATTGTATTGATCTCCGTTTTTTTTTATCGGACCATATTTCCTCTTACACTATTAGCACTAGAACCTTGAAACTTACACACATGGTAGCTATGAGCATATGTGCGACGGTGACGGTGACGGAATTTTTATCTGACCCCTGGGTCATAACTTCTTCATGTATTCACCATTTGACGTGAAGTCACTTTAATACTGAACATCTCTTTTGTCAACACGGTCTATCTCGACCCAAAATTGCATTTTTATATAACATCTTTGCGGCTTGGGGATACGCGTCGGCATCTGCCGCGCCATTTCTAGTTAATATTGTATTAACTTAGAAACGGGATAGTATTTGTGAAAAGTGTTCTCCTTATACAAATCTGACTTAAAGATTACGGTTATGCCAGTTTACGTCCAGATGACAGTTTTGGGTACTTAAACGTGCATTAACTGACAGTGATCATATAACTCTGCAGACGTAAATACTGTCAAGTAAACATGTGAACTTATGTATGCTTTTGTTTGGAGAATAAGTATTAACTGTTGAAATACACAATACCATATTGACACACACACAAACACACAATATTAAAATTGAAATATTAACCACCCCAAAACCACTGAGCCAAATAATTACATCTATAATGGTAAAGTGAAGGGCTAAATAACCGTTGAGAAACCGTAGACAGTACAAACCGTCTCAGCGTTTAACATGAGGCGCCTATTTACGATCTGTATTGAATTAAAACCCGTTTCCTCATTCGAGTCGTGCCTTATGAATGCTAATTTAAGACATTGAATCATCATATTGCTTGATATGTAATTATTAAGATTTTACTTTTCAAACAGGTTTATCGTCTAAATGCATGCTTATATATATATTCTGTGTATAGTTTGGTTATTTTTACCTCCACATTGCCCAGACCAGGCATACAAATATTGTACGAATTACTTAACGGATAGGTATTGCTCTCATCCAGTGACAAATCTTACCAGTTTGTCGCAGAACGAGATATGAATCCTGTTATCGTCATTATCCTCGAGGTGTCCGACTATTACACAATCTGTCACGTGACGGATAGGTGTGGCTGGAAAGATCATGTCCTGCCGCCACACATTCACGCGGGTAAATTGTTTTATGGGAGAGTGTATGCCGCTTCTAAGATACGTCAAGGGCTCTTCTCCCAACAGAACATTAACTTCAGACAGTGATGGGCTAGAATTAATAAGAATACTAAATATAATAATAGACATGTATGCAGAAGATAAACGCTAAAAGAACAACCGGGTCGCAGTGACCTTCGCATGCATGTGTACCTGTCTTTATAAAGGTAATGAAGTATAAGGTAGTAGAACCTATGCGGAAACGGTCGTGAGCGATAACTGAATCCCGCATTGTATTTTATCGCGAATTGCAGTATCAAATTTAGAATGTGAATAAATTACTCGATTAGGTATCCATATACAATAAATGACAATATCTGTATTCGTGTTTTATGCTTCGAAATGAAGGAAAACTTCGTTTATAACATGACTTACGCTCCAGGAGTGAAATAACGTAATGCTCAATTTTGTTTATTACACGGGTGTTATTTCACTAGTTATATAACTATGCAAATTAGCCGAATCACTTAAAAGATATTCATACGCGCTGTCAAAGACAAGGCATTTACAACCGCAACTTGCTTACCCACAATGCACTTTTTTTTACTGCGGAGTGCAGCTTATAGTTACACAACCATATAGGCTTATTCGTCCAGAACTACTTCTCATGCTCAGGTACACACAATGACCGCATTGCTGCTTCGTTATAGATATCGACCTTTCCTCTATATGGCACGGAGGGGAATACATGTGTGTTTTAAAGCATTTTGTTGGTCATGTTATAAATAGAATCTTGCATTAGTGGTCGTTTTGTATTGAATTTATTAAACTCGTCATCTAAATGAAGATAAAAACTCGGCAAGCCTCGTTTTTATCTTCATTTAGATGACTCGTTTAATAAATTCAATACAAAACGACCACTCATGCAAGATCCTATAT
>VMBQ01002186.1:49280-84508 GCA_007657795.1 Dreissena rostriformis
AATGAAAACTAACATCAAAGCAGTGCAAGTGATACTAAACAACAATAACGATTGCAGTTGATTCTAAACAACTATGAAGATAAATCTTGAATGAAATCGAGTGTGCGAGTTAAATTCGCAATGGTCAAATGTTATCCAGCGTCGTAGAGTATCAATTGTACAAAGCATAAATTAAATGTATAGTTAGGTAGTGGTTTCCAACAGTGATATCACATTATAGTATATGAATGTCATTAGTGATACCTGAATATAGGAATACTGATACCCCAGAAACCTCGCCGGGAGATGAACTCACGTCACCATCTGAACGCCCGTTGTATAAGGCCATGGACACTATACAGGGCAATGTAATACATCACAAATTATTTCGATTAAAACTGATGGGATCGCCTTGGGCTATAAATGAGTTTAGAATTTGCCACATTTGTCTAGTGAATATAAGTCTCACATTTCACGCTTTGTACATGCGCTTATTATTCCGCTTGACCATGAATATTATTATCGAGTTAATTTTATTAAAAATAACACAATCAATTAACGATCAATATTTTAAAAGGCATGTATCGCATACCAAATATTACATTACGCGCTTTCTCATTCCGTAATGCCGAAGAATTATTTAATAAATTATTAATTGAATATACATTGAGCATGTGAGTGTGTGTGTGTGTGTGTGTGTGTGTTTGTGTGTGAAAACTCGAGTATTACCCAAACACGCTTTTAAGCACGTAGATAAAACTCCATGTAAGTTTATGATCATGGAATAAAGCTTTGCTGCCTTTATGTGTATGATGTCTGAGAATAACTGTCGGCCTAAGCAACTCTTTTTAACAACTGATTGCCTTTATGAAGATAATGTGAACACATTAAACTTGCTGATATCCGTAGCGAAGTATATATCGAGTGAAAATGAATCAAACATACATCACCAAATTAAAGATGTTTGTGGTGCTAGTTTTTACAATTATTAAATTACACGTATAGGCAGCACGCGAACCGACAGTGATAAATGTTAAACTTAATGTTCCGTTTAGTCCATTCAATGTTGTTTATTTCGTACAAATCGTTTATCAACATAAGATGACTGTATAGGGGCGGGGCGTCAACAAGTTTGAATAGGTGTTTATTACATTTTCATGTTAAAAAATCATATATCGTTCAAATTGCTCAATTTCCGTTAACGTCGTGTCTCTTTGAACAGAGACAGTAAGCAAAACAAAAAATGTATTTGGTTTAATGGGAATTTGAGTTTGCACACACCAATTGCAGAAAGGTACTTGTCTGGGACGACGAGTGACAGACAACGATTTAAAAAATGTGTTTTTTTTTCTAAATAAATATCAGTTTTGTTGACAATCATACTTGTTTTAAATATACGAACTCAAACGATTTAAGAATCCCTTAGACAAACTTCTTGTACTAAGTCTAATTTCGAACGTGATGTAAAATTGTAACATATCCGCAACAGTTTCACAATTGAATTTAAACCGGATAATCCGGATGTTACATTATTTGAAACCTGACTAGTTCACGAACATGCTGCGCCCACATTGTAATCCTCGCACGACAAGGACTATTCAATTTGTCAATATTTCACAATTTAATACATCACCATGTACCTCAACAGTTTTAAACAAGATGATTACTCGCTGGAGTAATTTATTACACTTTTAAGAATGTATAATATTGATACAAAAAATGGTATCTATTTAGTATTTACCTATGAACGTATTTATTAATTGTTAATTTTTAAGACTAATACAATAATATACTGGCAAGTACATTAAACACAGTTTTTCTTATTTATTTATTGATTGTGAAGTCATTCATGGGTATTTGTAAATACTTTCTTTTGACGACATGCATTACTATTTGGAAGAACTTTCAAACATTATTGTATATTTATCCTAAACGAAATGGGTTGACCATCAACTTTAATCTCATAAAAACTCTTAAGAGCGACCCTACCAATCAGACGTCCCGTATTGAAATACTTGCATCCTGTACTCGAGTGCGTCTAAGTAGAATGTATGTTTGTATTTCCGATATTATTATCACACTTGACCAATTAACTATCATGTCCGCTCATGGTCCATGTAACGAGTTTTTGCTGTATTCAAATACATTTTGTCATATAAAAGATTTTAAGCATAATTTACATTTATTATATGTATACATAAACATATATATTAGCGATAAAATAAAAGTAAACTTACGTTTCCAAAGCTAATCTCCAAAATGCAAAAAAAAATCAAAATTAGCAAAGTAAGTGAGGCACGCATGGTGTCAGCCGCTGAAGTGGTAACGTTAACCAATTGTTCGAGTGCTTTGAGCTGTCGATATGAAACTATTACAGCGTGTCCAGCCGATTATAAACACACTTTCACCGCCTCTTACTATTTAACTATCTACCCACAAACTACCTTCGTTTTAAAACGGTAACGTATAAACGTAATGTTTATTATAACATGTAAATCGGCAAATCTACCTCATTTGGCTATTGTCTTCTTTACAAACATATGCAGTTCACACTGCATTCACACACTACATCTATGTACGAATAAGGACATTTATTTGTCAAAAGTTGACACCGGATTAAAGTCGAAAATGGTTTTCTTTATTGTCATTAGGGAAAATACCGATGAACGACCCGTTCGTATTCATTCGTCAACTGCGTGTGACTACTTTTGCGATCTGTGAAGCTTTATGTGTACTGTAGTCTGAGGTAACACTCGACGTTTTCCGCAAACCATAACTGCATGTGTCTTCATATAGTTGATATCCCCATGTTTTAGTTTATCTCCTTGCTATATTAAGTTGGCGTTGAAATGATTGAGCACTGCATGAAATGAGCGTGAAGTCGTATGCTAGAGTTGGATTCCCGGTTTGAAGGTGGCCAGTGGTGGTTCCAAGTCCGGTTGACTTCAGATCATCCAAGTCAACAGGACTCCCCATTGTCGAATCGGAAATGGCAACAATCGCACCCGCCAACAAGACAAAACGAATGCACGACAAAACATTCCCGCCCAAACGACCAAAAGTGCGACAATTGAACCCAATTTAAAATAAATAATTCCGTGGGCTTATAAGGAAATATGAATATTGGTCTTATACGCAAAGGACTAATTCATTTGAATCGTGCATCATGAAACTTATACAAAGGACCAAGGAATTGTGAATAGAAAAAGAATCTCGTATATTTGACCCGCAGGCGTGACCTCGACCTTAGCCAATGTGACAGGCCTTTACACATTCTCTCAGTGACGAAAACGCTTGAACCATGTGGAAGTATTCGTTTTAAGCTTGTATGAGATATAGAGCAGACATTTTGGCTGACTGACGGAATGACGTTCAAATAGCATTCCTATGAGCAATCACGTGGCAAGAGATGAATGAGTCTCACCCCTGTGGCCTTTTTCATTACTTTCACTGTTGCAACGTATGTTGACTTACAGAAGATATACGTAAGAATGATGATCCTGTCGACGAGTAGAGTGTTCTTCTATTTAACGCATGATATGTATCACCAGTACCAATTACTACAAATGATTAATGTATAAACTCTCACCCCAGTCTTATGATGACTTCTTTCGATACATCACCAGCACTTATTTACTCGTTAAGGCTATTTCAATTTCGTTTGATAAACCAAGCTGCAGTGTAATTTTATTATTACTACCATTGATGCAAATTGAAATCCCCGAGTATTCTTAACATTAAACGTGACTAATGTATCTATTCATTAAATGCAACACATCATTAAACTTCGACATTCACCGGTATTACACAATGTTTGATTTACATACAACTGCTCTATGTGTGTAATCGTAATGGCGTTAACAGACACATGAATACACATATTTCAATTAGCATCAAATAAACACTGCCAATAAACTGAGGAGATCGCCTCGGACTATAGCTATTTTGAGTGTTTGTCCTATTTGTCCAGCGAATATAAGAAGTCTCGATGTTTCGAAAAATCGATTGATTAATTTCATTAATATCGCTTTTCACAGCACTTACAAACTTATAGTTTGCTCCTGTTTGATAGAACATGTAACACTTTGTGCATGCGCTGTTAAACCCGCTTGACTATGAATATTATTATTTAGCGAACTTTATTAAGAATAACACAATCACTAAATGATCAGCATTTAAAAATTCATGTATCTTATACCAATTATTAAATTGTGCGCTCCTTCATTCCTAGATGCTGAGAATGAAGAATTATTTAATACAAGTTTAATGTAATATACTTGGAGCATGTGTGTGTGTTCAACCTCGATCGTTACCCAAAGTCGCTTTTAGCACGTACTTTAAAACTAAACTACCCCCTCCATGTCAGTTAATGATCATGTAATAATGCTTTGCTTCGTTTTAATATTTATGCTGTGAGAGAATAACTGTCGGCCTTAACAACTATATTTAACAACTGACTGCCTTTATGATGAGCACGTGAACACATGAAACATGCTTATATCCGTAGATACTCAAAATAAGAACAAAATGTTCAAAACCCGAGAACATCCCGTTCATATATAACAATATCTTTACAAATGCAAAAATGTGCATCAAATTATGTTGTAATATGAATTGAATTAGCATGATCGATATTTATCGGACTATTTCGTCGTTCTGAAGGCTTGCGCCCTCGTAGTTTAATGTCTGAGTATTTAAATCCAAATAAGTGTTCATTGACAGACAAACAGCGATCATCCATGGAGCGTTATGTCTTAATTATAGCGCACACATATCTACATATACTGTTACGCTTATATCGCGGGGAAATGAATCATACATACATCACTGAACTTAAGATGTTTGCGGTACTAGTTTGTACAAATATTAAATTACACGTGTAGGCCTTAAACGAGTCGATGGTGATACATTTTAAACTTAATGTTCCGTTAAGTCCATTCAATGTTGTTTATTTCGTAAAATACGTTTATCAACGATGAGGTGACTTTATATGGTCGTCACAAAGTGTAAACATAGACAAATTTGAGTTGTATTACAATATCTTTCATTGAAAGGTAATTAAGCTGTAGATATCAATTTGAAACGCTGTTCTTTGATTTCAGTCTTATGTGTTTGACTTTTAAAGGTATGTTGTACTTCCGTGCATGTGCATACTTAAGAAAGTTAAACCAATTAACGCACATTATTTAAATGAGGCTTGTGTGTTTTAATCAACACGAGAACTATGATATGAAACGTTGATTTAACAAACAAACGGATAGTTTAGGTGTTTATCACACATTCAAGTTAATTAGTCCTATATCGTTGAGTTTGGATACACCATGTTAATGACTTATATAACATGCTTATTGATTTAGCTTATATTCCATTGTATGTTAACTAAATACTGTTTAACAAAATCAGGGCCAAAGACAAGGTCATAACAGCTACTTTTAATTCTTTATGAACGTCTTGTTACGTGTTTCTTGTACATTCAGCAGTGTATGCACATGTACTGATGTACCGATGAAAGCCATAGTCAAGTAGCAGTTTTGATGACAAGCATACTTCCGTTAATACGTTATTTAAAGCAAATAACACATAAAATAATGGGTAACGGCAAAATAGCATAAATACAATGCCGACGTATTAAATAAACAAACTCGAACTAAGAATCCCTCAGACAAAACAACTTGTACTAAGTTTAAATTCGAACACGGTATAAACTTGAAACATATCCGCAAAAGTTTCACAATTGAAATTGAAATTTAAACCGGCAAAATTGAAATTTAAACCGGCAAATCCGGATGTTAGCTCATTTGAAACCTGACTCGTTCACAAACATGCTGCAACCACATCGTTATCCTCGCACGACAAGGACTATTCAATTTGTCAATATTTCACAATTTAATACATGACCATGAACCTCAACAGATTTAAACAAGATGGTTACTCGCTGGGGTAATTTATAAAACTGTTTACAACGTATAATATTGATAAAACTAAATTGTATCTATTTACCTATTAACGTATTTATTATATATCTACTTTTAAGACTTATACAATTATATGCCGGCAAGTAAATTAAAAACAGTTTTGCTCATTTATATATTTGTTTTGATGTCATTTATAGGTATTTGTAAATACTTTCTTCTGAAGACATACATTACTACTTTTATACACTTTTTAACTTAATATATATTGATCCTAAACGAAATGTGTTGATGATCAACTGTAATCTCGCTACATCTTTTATTGTTTAACAATTCTAATTATAAACACACTTTTTAAATGCGACCCTACCAAGCAGACGTCCCGCATCCTGCAGTCGAGTAGGTGTAAGTAGAATGTATTTGTGTTTTTCCGATATTATTATCACAATTGACCAATTTACTATCATGTCCGCTCATGGTACATGTAACGAGTATTTGCTATTATCAAATGATTTTTTTATTACATAGATTTTAAGCATAATTTACATTTATCTTGTGTATATACAAACATTTATATTAGCGATGAAATAAGAGTAAACTTACGTTTCCGAAGCTAATCTCCAAAATGCAAAATAAATTCAAAATCAGTAAAGTCAGTAAGGCACGCATGCTGTCAGCCGCTGAAGTGGTCACGTTAACCAATTGTTCGAGCGCCTTTGAGCTGTCGATATGAAACTAGTGCAGCGTGCCCAGCCGATTATAAACACACGTTCCTCGTCTCTTACTATTTAACTATCTACCCACAAACTACCTACGTTTTAAAACGGTAACGTATAAACGTACTGTTTATTGTTACATACAAATCGGCAAATTTACCGCATTTGGCAGTCGACTTATTTACAAACGTGTACAGTTTAAACTATGTAAGCACATAACACGTTTTCACGAATACGGAATTGTATGTGTCAAAATGTGCACATTATTAATTGAGAATCAGAGAGCATTAGGAAGCCTCTGTTGGTGTCAATATTTGTTCAATGGTTTTACTGGTGCATGTCTGTCTTTAAGCTACTGTCAACAGATTCGGATTGAATGAACGTTAATCACTATTAGGACCTAGTCCATATCAACTTAAGCCCGCCCGCCAAAGTATCCATGCTTTTTGTAAGGAATGAGCAATATTCACATTATTGAGACAAAACTATAGAAATATGCAATATGTTTACTTTTGATTTGAATTAATTTTTTAAAATGTAACAAAAATACTTGTTGACCTATCTGTCGACGCTGACTTGAAAATTGTATTACCATAAAAGAGGTAATGTTACGACATCTGAACTAAAACAATTTTTGGTGCATTATTTTTGTTTACTCACATTCGTTTAAATACTTTTGAACTATAATTTATCATAACAATCATGTTTTTTTTCAATTTAATTGCTTGGAATCAGTTTCTATTCATAAGGAATAACGGTTTTCAATTACAAATAATAACCATTTGTAAATTAATTGCTGCGCGTTTTCTAATTGAAGCCTCTTTATATATCAAAACATCACAAACTATCTTACATTTTCAGGTTGATAAATATTGCCACTCTCTTACTATCCATAAATGATTTCAGAAACTTTTAGCATCCATTAAATGTGTTTGGTTCTGACTAGAACCTTAGATACTGCCATATATTTTACTATGTCTTTATACGAGTAACTGAGTTAAATCAATACGTCACGTAATGTTTTCTGCATTCACGTTGTTCAGTGTATTGGTGAATGGCTTATTAATTGTTAACCTCTTTGGATCCATAAAACAGGACAATCATGGTGTCTGTTAAACCTTACATGACATTGACAAACTTGTGAAGGTAATTACATGTTGATGTGTGTCTTCTTAATTACTTCTGAAGCACACAGAAAATGCCACAAAACATTTAAACTTTGAGTAACAAAAAGAGCTTAAAGTTTATATGAGATATAGAGCGAACAGATTTCGTGACTGACGGACTAACGTTCTCATGACCTCCTGTAACCCCTCTGGTGCTTTGCTCTCACCCCTGTGGCCTGTTTCATATTTTATACTGCTTGGATCTGAAGGCGACGTAAAAAGATCAAACTTATAATAATCATTATCAATCATGTACAAAATAGCATTATTCTTGCACAGTTACTGGATACAAATCATGTTCTTACTCCAAATGAAAATGACAGCCGGTATAACAGTGGCCGTCGATAAAAGGATCGTTGTTCAATGTATGCAAAATACTTTCAATTAATGAAGGCATTGATAATTGGCAAATTCTCTTATATATCAACTATTTTTGTACGTAACTACCATAAAATGAAAATATAATATTTCAAAAACACATGATATTTATCAGCAGAACCAATTACTTCAAATGATGTATGAACTCTCAAACGAACCATTTTTTGACTTATTGTAAGATATCATATTCGATTATAAACTCATTTAGGCTATTTCAATGTGTTTGATCAACCAACCTACAATGTAATTTTATTATAACACCCATTTATTTCAAACGCGATTTATAATACTAATCATTATAAATGCAATAGTTGTAAATAGCATACATCGTATGATAATGTAAATATTTGCGTGATTGGATGGTTTTAGGCATGTTAGTGTTGCTTCCATATTGTTTAGAAATTGGGCCAACCAGCCTTAAGAAATGCATATTACAACAATAATGTGATTAATAGATCATATCATGACAGCATTAGATACCCCAACGATTTGATATGCATTAACAAACATAAATGAATGACCGATTGACTGATGCATTTCCTTATTCATAGTTGACTGAAGAGTGAGTTAAATATCGCATGATTGATGTGTTTCCAATGTGTATCCATCCTATTATGCCCTACGGAGCATGCTACTTAAACAGCCATGTATCACATTAACAAACTGGCAAGGATTGTATATTGTAAATATTTCCAAATCCCAGATATCGCCTTACAGCTTGTGAATACGAGCCCACAATACTATAAAGTGTGGTGATGATAGCCAATAACTCCTCTTAACCATGCTGAGTTTTATTTATCACATAGTCATATCACAAACTACTTGTTACATGATAGTATTCTAAATCTATACGTTTCAAATACGTCAAACAAGACATATGTTTATAACACGACTGCAAGCCAGTTAGCCAGCCTGTTGCCTGATGTCAAGTTTGATGGAATTATTCATGTGTCGTATATTAGAGACAGTAATAGTACAAGTAAATCAAAACAACATTTTGGAGAATAAATGTCGTTACAGACCTCTAGTATCTAAACTAAGGCGATTTCCTTTACACGGGATGTAAACAATCTACATAATTTATATATATTTGTATACAGAAGTTTATTTTTCTGGATGTTTACTTCTTCAGTATGCCGTTAAAAAGAAGCCAAGACAAATGTTAGTGCGCTGATCTCTTTCGAGGTTGAAAATTATATTTCCGCGCAGCACGTCGTGCAATTAATGCGATCAACTGGAATTTGGGTTGATCAATATTATGTTTGAATATATTGATAAATTTCTCAACACCATATTTTGTGATAAATATAATTCTTGAAATGACAATTATATTTTAATAAATCGAACGAATTTAAAGTAGCGTGTCTATTATGTCAATTTTATCCGGAAAAAAAAGTAAAAGGTCAAGACAGTGAAATAAATAAAAAAATCACAGGTTTGTGTATTTTTTTCAGAAAAATTGGTAAATAATCACCGATTCGACGAAATAGCCAATTCTTCCGGTAATCATAAAACTTATAATATATACATTATACTCAGAAAAAAACCCAAAGGCAGACTACATTTTACATACAATAAAACCATCACATGTTAAGTTTTGCCTTCTAATATGTTTAATATTGTCTAACTCATTTCATATGTATCAGCGTTAGCATGGTCCATACTACTCCAACAACAGGTTTCACTGTAAACTGTCCGTTGTTAGTAACCCAATGTTGAAGACCGCTCAAAAGCGCCAATCGTTCTGCTTTGTAATGCTGTTTTGTGGAACTGTCCGTAAAGTTCAATTTCAGCTCTAGATAATAGCCAGTGTCTGATTGATACTGCGGCCATGTGGGGAGATTTTGCTCATGTGAAGCGTTCCTGTTGTTAGGACTCCTTGAAATTGAAAAAGTACCACAATTTAATCTTATTCATGTCACAAATCTTATAATAATATGTTCATTCAAAACAAATGCGATTATGGCTTTGTTTTAAATAATTATAGAATTAATCATTTACATATGAAAATACTGAATACTCATTCATTGAGATATTACAAACTGAGGATTATTGTTTACAAAACATGTTTCGAAATAATAGCTGCCACAATCATAAACTATGCTAGTACGTTATAATACGGATATCTTTCCTACTGATGTTTCTATGGTTTTTATTTCATATAACTAAAACGTGCAATACAAACCCATATTTCGCAAAGTTGGTCCACACTTGCATCAATATTTTCGACATCTCAATATCTTCTGGCGTCGGATTACGTGGATATTCTATAAAATAGGGACTCGTGTATTTGACATTGAGGTCTTCTGTAAATCCATACAGGACGGGCAACTCGTATGTATGCGGCACGCCTGGAATCCATTTGACTTGACGCGCAAATGAAGGCTGTTGGTCATAGAAATAGAGGTACGTTTTTCCAGGTTTTCCATTACTCCTTTTTGCGAGTTCGCTGTGTTTGTCGGCCGCTAATATCGTTGGTATTGCAAAAATAGTGTCAGTGTTAAATTCTATATAAGCATACCTAGACACTTCCGTAGTATCCCATTCTTTTGATGTGTGTTTAGGTACATGTTTATACTGGTCGACTAATTCGTCTATACGATTTTCTGGCACTTTCTTTTCATGAGTTGGATCGACGTAAGCTACTATTTTATCCTTTAAATCAATTTGGTCCAAGTCTTCAGGATCCATAATGTCGTAAAATCCATCTTGGCTAGTCAACCCAGTCATGAAGTCGATTTCAGAAAAGAAATCGAGCTGATCAGTTATTGTCTGAGACAAACCATGTGACATTAATCGCGGGTGTTCAAAAACAAATGCATTGTCGATAGAAGGTGCGAATCGCCAACCTTGCATTGTGAGATTAGCACTGTTCACTTTGCGAAGACATTCCATGGTGGCATAATAATCACGACCTAAATTGCATCCTGTGTTTTGCACAACTTCATCAAATTGTTTTGATGGCGTATTCTGTACAGCCCACTTTGACGTTGCTACCCCGCTCTGGGCAATGACTCTGTGAATAAGTCCCGTATTACCGATAAACATGGCCTGGTAGTGGACGGCTGCCCCTCCAGCCGAGTTTCCAAACAACGTGACTCGTGTGTTATCGCCACCAAAGTGTCCAATANTTTTTTGTACAATATACACGTGTTATGTAAAAGTTTTATTGTTTGGTCAAAATGCTTACATGTTGAATATCAATTTGTTGGATGGACGGATGTTGAGAGCGGGGTTTCGAGTCTAATGCTATACATCTGACATACCTTTGCATTTTGTTTCGCCACATTTCATGCAGTTCTGAAAAAAAAATCATAGATGAATAACTGGCTCATGTTTTTCATGTAAATGTTAATGTAAACGTGTGTGTTTTGTTATTGATTCTGGTCTAAGTTTGATATTTGGCATGCCTTTCAACCAATTTGAAGTGTGCATTGACCGTTCCTAAACGGTTACCCCAGTTTTAATCATCATTTATTTTTAATAATTTGCCGTATTGATTGCCCAGTATTGTGTATGCAATTGCCGACTTGCCCTTAAATAACAGATAAGCGGTTGTTAATCAGAATAGCTCTACTGATAATGTTTCTTTAGTTTAATGATTGCGTATATGTGGCGTGTTCTGAGAAAACTGGGCAAAATGCTTGTGCGTAAAGTGTCATCCCAGATTAGCCGGTGCAGTCCGCACAGGCTAATCCGGGACGACACTTTCCGCCTAAACTAGATTTTCGCTAAGAAGAGACATCATTTAAACCAAAAATTCCATAAAATCGGAAATTGTCGTCCCTGATTAGCCTGTGCGGACTGCACAGGCTAATCTGGGATGACACTTTACGCACAAGCATTTTGCCCAGTTTTGTCAGAACACGCAACATATTGTCAGTCTCTCAACCGTTCATGAGAAACTAGTACATCAAGTTTGTATTAAATACATGCTTGTATATGTTTTATCTTGAACTATACTTAATATATTTCGCTGGCCTGGATATACTTTTAATACTATAATACACTGTTAACAATACACACAAGTGATAGGATTACTGAAACTCAAGAAACATTATCGGGAGAGAAATTAGTGCCCGCAAGTCTTTTAATGCATCTTAATATAATAAAACAATAATAATAATTGTAAAAATAGTATATTTAACATGTTTGTACAATATCCTTATACATTTGGCAAAAGTACAGCTGACAATTCATATTGATGAAGCAGATGTGCGGATCAAATGTTAATTTTTCTTCTGTGTACTAGTCCACAACGTATAATGGACAATATTTAATATAATGCACGTTAACTAAATGTATATGAAGTGAAACAGTGAGGAATATTCTTATCATCAGAACGAGGTCCGGTGTACCGAACTTTTTTAGACAGCATACAAACGTAAATCAACATCCAGCAGAGAGTAAACAGATGTTTGGCTTCGATCAATTGATTTCTGAAAACGTCTTAATTATCTCAACGCTGTCTGAGTCTAAACACCGCTAATATCGATCGTTTTGAAAGTTTTTATTTTACAAATTACTAACCACATTTAGCAATCCAATGCAAAAAAGAATCGTATGCACACAAATGAACTTTCTTATTATAGCCATCAGTAAATATTTTGAACGATTAACTGTATATAAACCTACAAACAAACGGAACGTATTACTGTGCGGTCGATTGAAATAAAATAACTTCCGTATTTATTCAAAAGAATATAATAGGTGACGTTTACAATTTCATTTCTGTATGTATTGAGTTTCAAATAGTATGCAGTGGGTATGTTTGTAAACGAGTACGCTATAGACATAGCTACACGCATTGTATACGAAACGTGACGTGTAGGTTGTTTCGATTATGAAACATGTGTTAAACATATGTGTGCTTTACGTGTTTGAATGTCTTTGAGTTATATCAAATAGGACAGTAAACAAGTTTACCTTTGATTGAAAGACGTACCCAATTTTAGCGGTTTAACACTATTAAAGGTGCATATTTGAGTTTTTAGCAAATGCAGTTCTTGATTCATATGGTTAATGTTAAGGAATACTTTACGATACATCACTACACATTTATGGCTGCAACAAGTTACAGGGACCGCGGGTTGAAAGTGCAAGCGACCCAGAATCCGAGAAATCGTCCAACGGCCGGTCTTGAAGACGCATTTTCTTGATAGGTTGGAATCAGTTGGTTCTGGATACGGTCCCACAAAACACGAGAGAAACACGATATACTGCGATCTCCTGGGTCGTCGGTTTGAGCGCTCTTGACAGAACGTTTGACTTATAAAATCAAGGAAGGCCAGATACTGGTAAAGTGTGTCGTGATAGTTGATATTTGATTACAGTTAAAAAGGTTTGAAAAGCTGTAACACGATTTACAAAGTAGGTTTTATTAACAATGAATTACGACGATCATTGTTTTCAACTATTAAACCATAAAATATAACAAAAGATGAAACTGTATAAACTCTAAACAACACTTGATTAACAGAACACAAATTATACATTTCAAATGATAACATTAGGGTTAAATGAACCTCACACTTACAGAAAATGAAACCTGGCGCATTAATCAAGATCACACACTTTAGAAAACGAACACCCCACTGAAGGCTCTGTGACAACATACTGACCAGTAAGGTAGCCCCACATGGTATATGGATTAAAAAAAGGAGGCTGAGGTCCATTTACCATTTTCGAGCGACCTGACTTTATTATGTCATTGGGCCGAAATGTTTTTTTTTATTTCTTGTATTGTAACGAACATTTTCATCCAGTGTATCCACAACTGATATAACAAACTATTTGAATAGTATTGTAACAAATTGACAACAATTGTACAGCTTTCGAGGTAAGTTATAATCTAGAACATAATCACAATTTAAATATACAGCGTATAGCACA
Source organism: Dreissena rostriformis (assembly GCA_007657795.1). Classification (NCBI taxonomy): domain Eukaryota; kingdom Metazoa; phylum Mollusca; class Bivalvia; order Myida; family Dreissenidae; genus Dreissena; species Dreissena rostriformis. Next base: position 63,324 of record VMBQ01002186.1, read on the forward strand.
TATGACATGTTATATTTTCAACATTTTTAACAATTAATTGATAACAAATGATTGTTCAGTTTTTAACAATCGCCATTCAAATACAATAAAGAGAAACGCACTGAGTTACATAGCTATGTGTAACCCGGGCGGTAACGTTATACGTCAATATTCATTCATATAGTATGTATTGCCTCTATGGTTAACGAATCTTAACCGGTCATATTGGTAAAGAAGGACAACTGTATGTGTGGTACCGTATATACTTAAGAATGTTAGTGACGTAAGTATTAGAAACGTATTTAAACCATTACTCTCGATTGGTCATTATCGACTCAGATACTACTTAAAAGTACCACTGGTACTCTTAAGTATACTACAAAGTACCCGGAATACGGAAAACATACTAAACGCAACCCAGCCTTTAAGCGTACCCGGGATATATTGCAGTATACTTAAGAATACCAAGCTTACTAAGAAGTAGTACCTGAGCCGACAGCAACCAATGTATCACCATTTAGGGATATGTTCTAAACGTATAAGTATACAAATAACTAAGGTACATCTATAAAAGATAATATACTTTCAAGTTGGTGACGTATCTAAAGAAATTAATTAGCAATGCAACTTAATAAAATTGTAAAACTAGGAGTAAGAAAGATCGTTCATATGGTAAATCCTCGTAACAAAAAGTATTCATACTGCTAACAGACTCAGAAGACTGAAATAAACCATTATCTATCAATTCAGTACCTCCCTCTGGCAAGAATAGACAAAGTAGTGCTCGAAATGACCATAACAATTCCGCGCACAGAAGGCGAGTTAAACACTATAAAACACTAATAGCGATAAATAATACCTCGCTGCACAATGAAATTCCGCTTGAATGGTAGTACATAAATATACATAGTTCACAACGTCCATATGCCGTACAGTGTCACAAGATAATTACACATGTACACACTTCCTTAACATTTTCGTTACGTTAAACCCATTTCAAAATCCGCTCCTTCTCAAGATGAATCGTCCGAAAATGCAATGTATGCATCAATGCACACATGCACTGTATAACATGTGTTACATCTAAATATATCAAGATTTTTTAGATAGATATATCCAGGATGTGTTATCAACCTCTTTAAATATCTACATTTGCCTTGGGTTGTCTCCCCTGGATCCGCCTATGGACGATCAAACCGAGCCCAACACAGACCAGCAAAGAACTGACGGCGATGTACGCTCCCCCTGTAATAATATATACGGGCATTTAAAAAATGTAAACGTAAGGACTTATAATTTTAAATTATATATGAGTCTCGCTCTGGAAAAATGGGGCTTAATACATGTGCTGCAGTCCACGTATACTAATCAGGGACTACGCCTTCCGCTTGTATTGTATGTTTCTTTTAGAGGAAGTCTCTTATTAACGCAAATCTCTTTTAGGCGGAAAGAGTCGTCCATGATTAATCGTTGCGGACTGCACAGGCTAATCTAGGACGACACTTTACGCAAATGAATTAAACCCCATTTTCGCCGAGAGAGACTCATTTATAAACTAAAAACAATGTGCCAGTAATTTAAATTCGGGCTACTCATCTGTCACTTCATGCACGAAATGCAGAAATCCGCAATTTAGTATTTCACATAAGAAACATATTTGCGTCAAACGTGACCACCCTGAAGTATAACGACTACCTAGCATCGAACAACAACAACACAACTAAACGAAAACATATATTTTAACAATTAAGCTTATACGCGAGCTTTTAGCCTACAATAGTTACATAAATACAAATATCAATTTCTTCTGGTTCAGATTGGTGTAATTGTAAATTAAAAAAAGGAGGTTGCAAAATAATAACTGTGCTACAGCCAATTAACATATATGATTTTACTGTTGTTTTATGACATAATTTAAAATAGGTTTTATCATGGATATGCGTCACAGTTATAAATGTGTAAGTTGAAAATTGAATTATTCGCATATATTACCAATAGAGAATTAGACAAACATTAAGTAACAAAAGACTGTGTACGATTTATAATTGGATGCTCATAGTCATATAGTCTTATCATAAATGGTACCAATACCGGTAAAAGTATTAATCCGACTAAAAGTATGATTGAGTCCCGCTCTGGGAAAACGGGAGGCTTAATTAATGCATATGCGTAAAATGCCAACCCATATTAGCCTGTGCATTCCGAACAGGCTAATTAGGGACGACACTTTCGGCTTTTATTGTTTAATGCGTTAACAAAGAAGTTTGTTTTTTTTGCAAAATTCAAGTTTAGGCGGAAAGCGTCGTCCCTGATTAGCCTGTGCCAGACTGCACAGCCCAATCTGGGATGACACATTACGCATATGGATTACGCTCCGTTGTCTGGAGCGAGGCTCACTTTATAACATCGCTTACACCACGGCAGCCCGGTGGAGTCTATCCTTGGGTGAGAACAGTGGCCTACATACGTGTTCTGAGATCTGGAGCAGCAGCATTCCCCTCCATTCACACTCTCCCCAGTCTTATTGCAGCAATACGGGTCATCGAAGTTATCTGAAGAAAATGTACTGTAAGTAATTATCGGAGCCTCGTTCTTGAAAAACTGGGCTTAATGCAGGCGTGTAAAATGTCATTCTATATTAGGATGTGCAGTCCAGACAGGTTAATGTAAGCTGACACTTTCCATTCTAATGGTATTTTTTGTTTAAAGGAGGCCTCCTTTAGACGAGATCCCAGTGTTAGCGGAAAGTGTCATCCCTGATTAGCCTGACTGTGCGGACTGCACAGGCTAATCTGGGATGACACTTTACGCACATGCATTAAGCCCAATTTTCAAAGAACGAGGCTCATTGTGACGACAACATGAATCATACGTACACCCGTCAAACATTGTAAATATACGGTTTAAGATCTTCAATAACCAATGTTTAACTGCCACTAATGTCTACACAAAGAACGTGTTGTCATTTTGTTCTGTGATCATCAATAACATGGAAATGTCCTTATTAATAAAATTGAAATTTGATCATAAATAAAATGGAAATGTGATCATCAATTAAATGGAAATGGGATCATCAATTAAATTCAAATGGGATCATCAATTAAATAGAAAAGGGATCATCAATTACATTGAAATGGGATCGTCGATACAAAAGAGAAGCGTTAATGAATAAAATAGAAATGTGAAATTTAATCTTTAATAACATGGAAACTTGATCATTAATAATAATGGAAAGTGTATCATAAACCACATGCAAAGGTGATAATGATTAAAAGTTTTAATATGTAGGTTGGAGATGAAATATTAAGGCAGGGTCATTGAAAATACTTGTCCCCTGTATTTCTTCTTGTCCTATGATTCACTCTTGCGGAAGATGTTAATGAATGAAATCGTATCACATTATTGTCTGAACAACTCCCTAATTTACAAGTATAAACTAAAGGTAAACTTATTGTGCAATGTATCGAACTCTACGGCAGGCACCTTTGTAACTCTATCACAAATCTGTTTGAACATTGTATCATCGGCTCACCTACCGTGACAGTTTGTTGGTCCACATGTCTTGGATTCCTATAAATAAAACCATGCAATAAAGCTTTTATTTGCTAGTATGTGCACAGTAAAATTGGGTCAATATATATTATGAGATTTGTAAAGACTTATGAGTTACTTGATTAGACATAGCAGCCTTCAAACAATAATATTTATTGGTAAATTAGTAAAGATTTTAATTCAGAAAGAAAACAGCGATTGAAGACAACGGTTAAACAATACATGTTAAGTGAATAAGTAATGGTCTGACTAGTGTACATATGTCCTGTGTATTGTGCCAGATTAAAAAATACTAAAACTCTGATTTATTAACAACATAATGTTTTCTATCATCTTAATATTGTCAACAGTGTACCCAGCTTAAACATAAAAAAAAGATCCACAATGCATACATGACGTACATACCGAGAAGTGAAATCCAATGCAAATAAAGATTGTACATAAAATCCTCAGCATTTTTGTAAATGCCAAAAACACTAATATTGAATGGCAGCTATTTATACGAGATATACAAGTCTTCATACACGACATTAACGCATTATTAATCCGTTCAATTGGCGTTTAAACAAAACACTAGTACAGATTAGTTGAGATACTAATACCATTGCGTAGCTTAAATACTTACCGATAGTTTAGACCAGTTTTGTTATCGGAAATTAAACCCCGTGTGTAAAAAAAAGTTCAGGTTGTATAGTTTTTATTATCAGATATATGAAATCTTCAATTCAAATGTCCTTTTAAGTATATTATATATTTTAATAATAGTTTACCATGTTTCTGTTTTGGCAATGTATTCGGTCAATAAAAATCAATGTGAATGCTAACGAAGAAAATGTGATCGAAAAACCTTTACATAATTTAGATTCCAAAACGAAAGGAACAATTCTATGCAAATAAGCATTCAAATTCCTGATTCATAAACCCGAAAATGATCGTTTTGTGTATAGATGATCATCAATCGTAATAGCTTTAACTATAGTGCGTGTGTAACGCGCTTAATTGGTATTTTGGAAAATGTGTATTATCGACATATGGTTTCAACACGAGTACGTTATTAAATTCAAAAGTCGAAATGAACCTGTGCTTGGATGGTAGAATAAGCTCTCAAAAAACCAAGGTTCGAAGAAAACAAAACATTATAAAAACTATTAATATAACTTACATAAGAGATGTAAGAACTTTCAAGTTGTGTAGAACTAAGTTCTGACGTGGAATGCACAGGTATTATCATTCATTAAAGTTGTATAGAACTAAGAACTGACTGTGTGGAATGCACAGGCTTATATCATTCATTAAGCCCGGTTTTCCCTGAGCGCTGCTCGTTTTATTTTGCATTTACATTTTAGACATTTACCCGTTACCGTTATATGATCGGAGTTCAAATACAACTTACCCGTGCATAGAACTTTCTGTGTATTGTTGCAATATGTCACTTGCGTCTTAGACAACTTACCCTAGTAAGGAGCTATGCTACGCCATGAATAGCAATAATTAACATTTTCATTCATCTTTAAGCAAATGAATGATCAGCAAATACACCTAATACAAACACCTTAGTCTCCACAAGTCGTAATTGGATACCCGTAAGAATTTGACCTTGTAGGTAGTTTGTAAACAGAAAGTTTACAGCAATGGGTGATGCAATACAAGGCTAGTATTTCACATAGGTAGAGTTGTGGTGTAAACTTGTAGCCCACACCGGCATAACGTTTTACATCAGAATTTAAATAGCTTGTTCGTGTATCCGAGTCCAACAATGCGTTGTACGATAAATGGGCCGCCCTCTGTGAAAATGGGTTTAATGCATGTGTGTCAGGTGTTGTCTCAGATTAGCCTGTGCAGTCCGCACAGAAATTCCGTTTAGGCGCAAATTGTCGTCCCTGATTAGCCTGTGTGGACTGCACGGGCTAATCTTGGACGACACTTTACGCGCATGCATTAAACCACCTTTTTTTACAGAGCGCGGCTCAAATGTTTCATTGATATTGCTGGAATGAGTCCAATATGCACACCGCGTTATACGATCGACATAATAGTGTTAAAATCATCTAGATTGTATAATAAAGGTATGTGTGATAGATTATATATATATATTGAAAATACCGACGAAAATGTATTATATGTATTCATAGTTGACGAGATAGTAACTGCTTTCAATAAGCACATGTCTACCATTACATCACTGCGGTAAATGTTGCCCCACCGACTCGGTTAAATGAGCATCTTTCAATATCCTATTTTATTTTAATTAGTTCTAAATTGTTTTTATTTTTTTATTTTTTACTTGTATATCCCTAGTCAAATAATACAACATGTGATTTGCAGTGTTATGTAAAACCATAAAACCTGTAAAGTTGTATCATTTTTTTCTGAAAACTTTACGCATTATGATCAGCATTGGAATAGTTCAAATGTTAATGTTTTAAATAGAGGTGGCATATGTAACTGTAGGTATGTATATATTACAAACGCGACCCGTTCGAATGACATAACGTATAAGGGTTGTAGGGAATTAATCTTAAAATAAGTTTGATTACCATAATACCTTCCCGGTACACTATTATGAAGATTGTATTTGGATTTGTTTCACTCAGCAGAGAGCTGCTAAAGTTTGACTCAACAAATCAATCCAGCGATGTTTCCTTCTTCGATCTCAAACTTAAATGCAGATACAGATACACATATAACGGTTTAAGACTCATGCCACTATATAAATTTCGTATATTTAAAACATCCTTTTTATTAATTAGCTGAAGCGGCTATGTTTAAATAAAACTATCAAATCTATACAATTGACCTCGCGAAGATTAACAAAGGTTTAACAATTGCTTCAAATACTTTGAGTCTTTGTATTTCAGTTGTAACTTGTACGCAACTTATCGTAACACAGACATAAAGCATATTGGACTACACTTCCCAAGGATTTGCTTGCTTTGTAAAGAGCAGCAGGGCCATTAAGTTGAAACGTTTTACCGAATAAATCCACGCAGTGATCGCCCTTAACATAATCAGCGTTTATTTAAAATGGCTGATTCAACGAGTGGAAAATAACAATAAAAACGCATATATTTAAAACAAAATGCATAATTGTATATTCAAACAAGCGGAATAACATCAACAATTACTGACGATTATTCCGCATTGAATAGTTGTATTATTACAATCAATTAATGTCAAGTACTTTTCTGTTCGGTGCCGTATAACAGAAACATCATACGTGTATCTTGAACCAGATATCTATACGCTCGTGGACACGTGTGGATAGTAATATGTGTAAGCAGCTTATTAAGCTGTACATGATTTGAAGTTATTGCAAATTAAGTTTTTAAAAAGCGCTTTTGTACATGCCACACCCATGTTGACTACAATTTTAAGCAAACGTAGCACATCAAGGTTAAACAATTTTAAAGATCTGAATGAAATCCGATCCCAACTCTTTTCTGTCTTAATATTCCTTATAAACAATTTCAGAAAAAGGCTTATGCTAAGTAATGTTCCATCTAAATGAAAGCTTAAGTGATGTTTAAAAAAAAGTTTATCAAAAGGTTTCATATGTTCATAAAACGTTTAAAACTGTGCATGAAATGGTGTATTTATTTATGAAAATAATCTGGACTTATTATTCAGAAGTATGCCATCATACTTCTGAATTTGAAATGTCACTGTGTAGTTCAAGATCAATAAGATTGTTTGCAAAAAGTTTCAGCATTTCCTCGTGCTTTTCGAATGTGCGTGTTTGTCCGTAAGTGTGTGCGTGTCGCGTGTTTATCCAGTATTGTGTGTGTGTCTGTTAGAAACCTGTTGTGTGAATAGTTTTAACCTTGTGGAAAATAGCGAACATTTAGTGTTGATACTTAACCGTAAAGACAAGACAGCGTGACACAGCGGATGTGTAGCTCGCATGTATTCAAATCCATTCTATGCTTATACATAAGCATAATGTGCTTGCTTTTGTTTTATTTTTTCAAACTATGTGCTCGCCTATAATCAAAATGGCTATGGTTTGAAGTGAGAATATGTATTGTTATGTAATAAAAATGATATCCTATGTTATTTAGTCCCTTTCCGGGTCCACCGTGATTTCAGCATGTCCGCCCGTCCTTCTGTTCGTCCGTCAGTCCTCAAAACTGGATTATGTGATCCTCAAACGATGCTTAAGAGTTATGGATACCCTTTTTTGTTAAGACCCTTGTTGTTTTTTTACCGTAGATTTAAATTCAAGTCAATACATAAGCTCTATGTTGTACCATTTAAAACTATATTAAAATAACATAACTCGATTAGTACAAAAAAATGACGAAACGTGGTATTGGCATTTAAAATGATGAAATGATTATGCATTACCCTTATTTTTCCAGAGGTCAGATGTAATAAATAACAATTCGATAAAGCGTATATTTTACACAATTTAAAAGTTTGTATTCACAAACTATTTTCACCAGAGGTACACCGTCGAATGAACTTTAAATCAAACACATCTTGTAACTGCTGTGACAAATGGACATTTAATTTGACTATGAAACATTTCACGTGTATTAATTAAGGGAAATGTGCAGGTAATGCACAACCTGATGTCGGGATTTTACCCTGTTTCAATATTGAAAAAGTCTCGTTATACAAGTTACATTAACTTGAGTTTGACCCAGTGCAATGCCCTTATCGTTTTCTTTGTGAAACCTCCAATGCGTGTTTAAAACAAAAATCTCATACTTTTTAAATGCCGTTATTAATTACCCAATATGCAATATTATATATAATATTAATATATTATAATATTTCATATCGTCACTATTAATATTAACAAAATTGCTTCGTGAGCCGCCCATTATTCGTCTCTGCCGGGTCAATATGTTCATATCGGCCCTAATAGACTGGCAGATTTTTCATATTTGAAAATAATCGGATCGCGCGAGTTTATTGAACAAAATGGCGTCCACATTCAGTCTAAGCCAACGGTGATAAATACAATTAAGCCACAATTCTAGGAAAGACTCGAAAACGTTATAATAACACGTAGCACACAATTGGAATAATTTAAATATCTATTGCCACTGAAACCGTACTGTAGATTACATTAATGACATCAATTGAATGAAAAATAAAAGTACGGGAAGCTGGTTCAGAGATAAATTTCAGTGAAGGAGCGAAATGTGATGATATGTTATATAAAAGATAACCATCTGCCGTGTGTTATTGTCTAAATATGCTATTGTCTTGCTATTCTCTAATATGACCCGATAATAAAGCGGACTTATGAAAATAGAAACCGACACGCACTTGTCAATCAACATTTTTTTGTGTGGGAAGAAAAGCACGATTTGCAATGGCTTAAACAAAATCTTGTAACATTGATTAAACGATTCATAATAAACGTATCGACGGCAAACAAAATATATTAAAATGCATTGATCGATTCAAGAACAGAATGTATCCATTATATTTAAACATGCGAAATAATATTCTTGATTAGGAAATTGACAACATATATTAACAATAATAAAGCGTTTGTAACTCTTTTTGTCGATAATATAGCAAACAAAATGTATTACCGACATAGCGTTAAAATAGCTCCAATTTCAAAAGCCTATGTTTTGTTGTGATAGCGCAATAGCTTTAGCTTCTGTAGGGCCTTGGTTTGATTGCCATGTCAGGCACGTTTTTTTAATATATATTTTCATTGCTGTTATTATTGTTTAAACATATTCAAAATATTATAGTTGTGTTAGAAAATGCGTATCATGACATTTAAAAAAAAACATCTTTGAACAAGACCTTTTAATTATTGACAACCTATTGGTTAATTAACCCCAAACAAAATGGAGATTATAATGCAAGGCAAGAAGCCATGCATTTCAACACATAGCACTTCACATATTTAACAAGCAGTAGCATAACTAGATTATTGTCATAAAAACCGAAACACAAGGCACAGTTCATTCACACCTTCCAGCATGGTTCAGTCAAAAGGTAGTTTTTTCTCCCCAAACGCAGGAGATAGTAGTAAATTTTGTGTTCTGATAAGAAAGTACAGTATAGAAAGTACTGGAAATAGAGAACAAAAGTCCATCGTATTGTATGAGCTGTTGACACATGTGAATTTACAGAACAGTTTCAAAGGAAAATTTCTTGAATATATTTTACACTTTGCAAGATACACCATTCAGACGCGAAGGCCTCGCTCCATATGATGTAAAGTTGTGTATATGTGATTGGTATGATCCTACAATAATTATTTTAACATTAATGCTCTTAAATTTACATATATCATCATGATTATTAAAATGCACTTTTTAAATTAGCAAAATATCTTTTCTGACTGAAACCGCCAGGTCCCCATGGTTTATATTTGATATGAACCACTGGCGACACCAAGTGGGTAAGGAAGAATGACATTTTGAAAGATTATTTTTCGTTATATAACATGGCAAAAACATGGCAAATGTTTTTTAAAATATGAACAATATTATACCTTAAATCACCGAATAACACTCAAAAACTTGATGGACAAAAATAGTAATATGATAATTAAGTAAGACAAAGAAGGAATATTATGTTAATTAAGCAGAAAGAAAACAAAAGAAACAAAAATAGTAGGAACGCTCGAACGCATCAAAATGTCATTTAAAAACATAACACACATACATAATCCGATTGGCTACATTTATACGTGAATGTTCCATACCAATTAGATTTGATATAAACTATATTTTGCATTATTTATACGTTTAGGAATTCGATTATTATACCCGTTATTTTTAATTCACCTGTTTAATATATTACAGTAGTATTACCATGTATACACGCACTAAAATATTCTACCATTACACCTTTGATCAACCGTACTTAATACAGTAACACAAATACATCTTCCTGACACTATTTATATATCTTCCAATGTACCAGTAATAAAGTGTCATTCTAAAAGAACCTCGAGTAAAGTTTCTTCCTGTAGACTACAATGCCCACTGCAACTAATACGGCGATGATAAATAGTACAATAAGGAAAACGCCCCCTGTAAATAGAAGGAAATAAAAGACATCAAATAATGCATCGATTCCTTAATTTAACGAAAATATAAACATGATTTGGCAAAAATAATTAATATTCCATATATACTCCAGACCCTTTGCAAGTTGTTCGATTCAGACTTAGACCAAGACATTATGGACTTTACATGTTTTGTCAATTATAGGTTACACATCTTATATTTATATAAGTATATAGAACAAGGACAAATCAGTTTCATTTGTATTCCAAATGATTTTTCAACATTTAACAATGAACTGGTAACAATTGAAACTGCGAGGGTAAATATATGTTTCTCCATTGAGACTATTACTAAATCGCGGCTTTAAGAAAGGTCCTCTATATGATAAGGTATATAACTAGTTTCAATGTTTTTTGTCCATGCCAATGCGTTTATGTTTCGACATAACGAGACTGAACTACTATTACAATCTATTAACATATGACTGTGCTTTCAGTTAAGTGAACAACAGGAAACTGGCTGCTCTTCTATAACATTATATCGACGTATGATTGCTTTCAGTAAAGTAAACCACAGAAAACTGGCTGCACTACTATAACAATCTATCGACGTATGACTGTGCTTTCAGTAAAGTAAACCACAGGAAACTGGCTGCACTACTATAACAATATATCGACGTATAACTGCTTTCACTAAAGCAAACCACAGCAAACTGGTTGAACTACTATTACAATATATCAGCGTACGACTGCTTTCAGTAAAGTAAACCACTGAAAACTGGCTGCACTACTATAACAATCTATCGATGTATGACTGTGCTTTCAGTAAAGTAAACCACAGGAAACTTGCTGCACTACTATAACAATATATCGACGTATAACTGCTTTAAGTAAAGCAAACCACAGGAAACTGGCTTCACTACTATAACAATCTATCGACGTATGACTGCTTTCAGTAAAGTAAACCACAGAAAACTGGCTGCGCTACTATAACAATCTATCGACGTATGACTGCTTTCAGTAAAGTAAACCACAGGAAACTGGCTGCTCTACTATAACAATATATCGACGTATGACTGCTTTCAGTCAAGTTAACCGCAAGAAACTGGCTGCACTACTATTACAATCTATCGACGTATGACTGCTTTCAGTCAAGAAAACTACAGAAAACTGGCGGCACTACTATTACATTATATTCACGTGGGACTGTGCTTTCAACGAAGTAAACCATGGGAAACTGTTTTAGCTTCTTTGACATTCTAACGACGTGTGATTGTGCTTTAAATGGTTAAATACACGATAGGAAATTGAATGACCTGCTTTGACATTCTAACGAAATGTGACCGGCCTTTTAATGCACGAAAGAAACCAATATAAACAAAATGAGCTACTGTGGCATTCTAGCGACGCGATCGTGCTTTTAATGCAGCACGTCGTTGGAAACTGTTTGAGCTACTATGACATTATAACGACGTTTGACTTCTATCGATGCTTTACAACGTGGGAAACTGTCTGCATGTCTATGATAACCTTATACCGCTCGACTGTTCTTCTGATAACTTACACCATGGAAAACCGCCTGAGCTGTTGTAACATTCCAGAGAGGAGCTGGTCCCGTCGTAAGTACAGCAGCAGTGACCGGACTCTATCCTCGCCATGTTCTCATCACAGCAGAACTTGGCATAGGTATCTAAAGAGGCAGGGGTTGGCATTTAAAATATATATGAGCCTTGCTCTGTGAAAAGGGGATTAAATGAATATGCGTGAAGTGTCATTCCAGATTAGCTTGTGCAGTTCGCACAGGCTAATCAGGGACGACACTTTCCGTATTGACTTGATTTTCGTCAAGAACAGCCTCGATTTAAACGACAAAAACAATAACAGCGGACAGTGTCGTCCCTGATAAGCCTGTGCGGACTTCACAGGCTAATCTGGGACGACACTTTACGCACATGCATTAAACCGCCTTCTCACAGTGTGCGATTCATATATTAAATATAGTTAATCTAACCAATGTGTACAGGCCAATACATAGTGATTCGAAGTTCTGTGTCGTGTGCATAAATAAGCCACGCAAGGGATGAACATGTTTCGTCGATTGTCGTAACCCGTTTTAACAAGTTGTTTTGAAATTGTAGTTACTTTCTTTTTGCATACTTCTCTCCTCTCTGCATTCTATGGTGTTGCTAGGATAGCTGACTTTTGTGTACATACAAATATAAGCTAGGACTATGTATCCATGCGAATCTACACCATACGTTGTATGTCCTTTTCTTCTATAGGGTCTTTATTAATTACAGCGAAATATTGCTAATTACAAAATAGACAACACATTTTTTTAAGAAACATGATTTGTTTTCATACCTCCACATGGTGTCTGACCGCAGGTCTTTGAAGCCTTAAAATAGAAAACTATATTATTTTATATGTAAATAAGTAATTTTAGAGAACAGATCTGTATACCAAACATTGTTGTACACAACTTCAGTAGGCACGTTTTTGTTTAGAGCTACGTAGGTACAAGGCATACATACGTGTTGTATGTACATAAGTGTACCTAACTATGTGCCCAATCTGTGTTGAACGCTACATAAGTACGAGTCATACATACGTGTACCCTACTATATGTACATACGTGTACCTTACTTTGTGTACACTCTGTGTTGAGCGCTAAATAAGTACCAGCCATACGTGCGTGTACCCTGCTATATGTACATTCTTTTAACAATGGTCCGATCTTACAGACACGGATTCACATATATTAGTCGTATATGTAAACTAAATTACACATATAACAAACAATAAATCTCCTGAATCTCTGTCAGCAGAGACATTCTATGCTATAATCTACCAGTCTTATTAAAGAAAACCAACCATAACATGAGATAATAAGACTTTGGATTACCACCTCGGAACGTCAATGCAAAGCACTTGTGGCCTAACACTTTAAAGATCAATGTAAACCGATTCAACTATTAAAGTTAAAACCGTTAAACTTTTAAACTCGTTGCTTGATGAGACAACACACCTGAGTCTCGCAGTCTGATTTTCTTTCAAATACTTCGTTTTTTTTATTTGGATTTTTTGCCGTTTTTAAGCGAATTTCAATCATATCACGGCGGTCAGTTAACAACTAAAAATGTTTCTGGGTTAGCTGGTTTACGTGTAGTATGTGCACATACTCATGTCGGTAACTACTTGTATAAGAGGTATGTGGAATAGCCGTCGAAAGGATTTAGTTTCCAACGCCCACACAAGTTACGTGGCCGAGTCCGGGTTCGAGGCAAACTTGTATCCATGGGCTGCGACATGTGGATATAATTTTGACAAAATGGTCAGAGTAGTATATGGTGTAGATTTACTACGGTCGGGTAGCTTAAACATTTCATCGAGTAAGTCGGATTTATGTCCTATATCGCCCATATATTTAGAAATGAATGCACGAATATATTCAAACATTCATATTAAACATATTCCAATATGTATATTACATTGTGCGATGATATTCCTACGTACACAAATGTTTTATTCCGTGTGTTTATAATCCGATTATCAATCAAACTTGATAAAATATTAAAAAATGAGATACATCTTTTGTCGAATAATTTCGAAAAGGTATATTTACTTTAAATACCTAAAGGTACCGCTTAAGATTTTGCTCATAGAGGTCCCTAGTTCAAATCCTCGTGAAGGAAAAAAACTGTCAGCGTGTTTCTTGATGTTATATTTATTTAAAATTATTCCAAATGTAAGAGTTCTGGTAATGCAAAACTATGCAAACTAGTCCGTGATAACACCACATCATCGGCATTTTCGAAATAAAAGAAACTTATAAACCAATCCAAATTCCCTTAATTCATGCATATATGTAATCAATGAATATTAATAATTAAACATTTTAAATAAGGAAAGAATAATACGCTGACAATAATTTGTTTTTCGAGGCTTCATTCCACAGGGATTCGAACTCACGTATAAATAATGGTGCTGTTAAACTTTATGCCGATACAGAAGAGCGCATTATACAGCACTACGTTATCTCAAGTCCGTTTGTAATTAAACCAATATTTTAGTTTACCTTGTAAACTTATAAAAAGTCGAATATTTAGATGTATACATAACGCATACATAGGTTATAGTAATACAGATCCATCACTTATCAATGTACGTACGTTATGTGTTAATGCATACATGGTGTTAACTGCGATATGTTGAGTTCGCGGTAAAAAGGCTATAATTGGATCACATTGAAATAAAGTGTATACCGTACCAAACAGTATACGTTGAGAAAAAAGGGAGTATAGTTTTGGAATCGCAACGCGTCATATGCAACATTATGCTTTAAACGAGCATACAGTCAACGGATAGTTATGACAGTAGACATTTGAGACAATCATCCACTCAATGGTCAAGCTTTTTGACGACTGGTACATGGGTATCTAATAAGGACATTGATTTCAAAAACATGATCTTCAGACTAGTCGTAGGACTACACGTGTATATTTGATGTTTACGTCACCATTTTAAGATCATTTACGAAACAAATAATCGGGGACTGTGTCTTACAATCTGCAATTAAATCATTCATGATTCACTTAGAAATCTATTTATCGTAAAGACCAAACATTATGACCACTTACCACACTAGAAATTCCAATAAACAATAACGCTATCCACGGATAAAGAAGGTATCCACGCATATTCATGTTTAAATCACAATTGTTATGCATGTGGTAATTATTTTGTCGAAAACTAGCGTGGATTTTCCGAAAACGAAATCAGGTGTACTCACTATAGGATTAGTGAGTAGATATCACAGGCGTAGCCACGTCGGTAGGTCTACGAAAGAAGGTGCATGAGTAATATATTAGGTAATTATGATGATGATTATGATGATAAACACTACTTCGATTACTACTACTACAACTACAATAACGACTTAAACTACTACTACTACTACTACTACTACTACTACTACTACTACTACTACTACTACTACTACTACTACTACTACTACTACTACTACTACTACNTCTGTGTTGAGCGCTACAATAGTAACAGCCATACATACGTTTACCCTGCTATATTTACGAACGTGCACTTTACTATGTGTAGAATCTGTGTTGAGCGCTTCGATAGTACAAGCCATGCATACGTTTACCCTGCAATATTTACAAACTTGTACTTTACTATGTGTACAATCTGTGTTGAGCGCTTCTATAGTTCCAGCCATACATACGTTTACCCTGCTATATTTACAAACTTGTACTTTACTATGTGTTGAATCTGTGTTGAGCGCTACTATAGTTCCAGACATACATACGTATACCCTGCTTTATGTACACTTTTGTAACAATGGTTCGATCTAACAGACATGAATTCACAGATATTAGTCGTATATATAAAACTAAATAACAAATATTACAAACACTAAATCTCCTAGATCTATGTTAGGATAGAATGCCTGTTTTATAAGATACTAGTATTATACAGAAAACCAACCATAACATAAGATTATTAGATTTTGGATCACCACCTTTGAACGGTAAATGCAAAGAAGATGGGGCTTAAAGTTTAAAGATCAATAAAAACCGATTCATCTGTTAAGGTATAAACTTTAAAACTATTAAACTCGTTGCTTGATGAGAAAAATCAACTGAATGTCTCAGCCTAATTTCGTTAGTAATTCATCGTTTTTTTTTTATTTGGATTTTTCGCCGTTTTTAACCGAATTTCAATAATATCACGGCTGTCGGTTAACCAACTAACACTGTTCCTGTGTTATTTGGTTTAAGAGAACCATGTGCACATACTTATTACCAGTTGTATCAGAGGTATGGGGAATAGCCGTCGAAAGGATTTCGTTTCCAACGCGCACACACAAGTTACTTGGCCGAGTCCGGGTTCGACAAAAACTTGTATCAATTGGCTGCGACATGTGTGTAAAATTTTTATATAGACAAAATGGTCAGAGAAGTATATGGTGTAGATTAAATGCGGTCCTGTAACTTAAACATTTCATCGAGAACGTCGGATTTCTCTCTCATCACGTCCTTTTTTGGTTAAATTAAAGCAAGAATTATATTCAAACATTTATATTTAACTATTCCAAAATATATAATTATATTTTGCGGTAATATTCCTAACTAAAATAATGCTTAAAGTCCGTTTGTGGATAATCCGATCATCAATTAAACTTGATTAAATATTGAAGAATGTAAAACGCCTTGTGTCGATGATTTCGAAAAGGTATATTTCCTTTAAATACCTAATTGGCCAAGCGGTACCGCTTACGCTCAAAACAACGCGACGAAAAAAGCTGTAAGCGTGTTTCATGCCGTTATAATTATTTAAAATTATTCCAAATGTAAGAGTTCTGGTCATGCAAAACTCTGTGAACAAGTTCCTTTACGTGATCACACCACATCATCGGCATTTTAGAAATAAAAGACACTTTTAAACCAATCCACATTCCCTTGATCCATGCGTATATGTAATCAATTGAATATTAATAATTAAACATTTAAAATAAGGAGAGAGTAATACGCTGACAACAATTGGTTTTTCGAGGCTAGATTCCACAGGGATTCAAATTCACGTATACATAATGGTGCAGTTAAACTTTATGCCGATACATTACCATAAGTAGAGCGCATGATACAGCACTACGTTATCTTAAGTCCATTTGTACTTCAAACCAATATTTTAGTTTAGCTTGTAAGCTTATAAAAGGCCGAATATTTAGATGTGTACATAACGCATACATAGGTAATAGTAATACAGATCCATAATTTATCGATGTACGTTATGTGTTAATACATACATGGTGTTAACTGCGATATGTTGAGTTCGCGGTAAAAAGGCTATAATTGGATCACATTGAAATAAAGTGTATACCATACCAAACAGTATACGTTGAGAAAAAAGGGATTAAAGTTTTGAAATCGCAACGCGTCATATGCAACATTATGCTTAAACAAGCATACAGTCAACGAATTGTTATGACATTTGTCATTTAAAAAAAAATCATCCACTCAAAGGTCAAGCTTTTTGAAATCTATTGGACGACTGATATCTAATAAGGCCATTGATTAAAATACATGATCTTCAGACTAATCGTGGGACTAAAGGTGTAAAGGTGATGTATACGGCCACCAGTTAAAGATCATTTAAGAAACAAATAATCGGGGACTGTGTCATACAATCTTGATGCACATAAATCATGCATTATTCATTTAGAAATCTATTTATCGTGAAGACCAAACAGTATGATCACTTACCACACTAGAAATTCCAAAGAGCAATAAAGCAATCCACGGAAAAGGAAGGTATCCACGCATTGTCATGTTTAAAGCACAATTGTAATGTATGAGGTAATTATTTTGTAGAAAACTAGCGTGGATTTTCCGAAAATGAAGTCAGGTGTACTCACAATAGGATTAGTGAGTAGATATCACAGGCGTAGCCACGTCGGTAGGTCTACGAAAGAAGGTTCATGAGTAACATATATTTATGATGATGATTATGATGATAAATACTACTTTTAATGTGTTTACTACTACTACTACTACTATTCCAAATTTCGCTCTCTAATCGTTATTGCCGATTGTACTATCAATTATCCAAAAATTGTGTAAATAGTTGGTCTTGTCTTGCTCAATGATAAACAACCTAAAAATGGTAACGCTGTCGAATAGTAATTAAAACAACATTTTGTAATCATACTGAACGGTGAGTTGATCGCTACGCAATTCATAAACTAACAACCTTCAATACCATGATACGCTATCAGATGTCTAGCTTGTATAACCGATTTAAATGCAGAGAGTTAAACTTACGAATGAATCGAGCTCTTTACTTCTTATAATAGTGTATCTTAAGTAACACAATATTTAAATACTGCACATGTTAAGAACGGTATCATGCATGAACGTAAATACATTGATTCGCGATTGATCTACACAACTGTAGCTTATCTTAAAGGAACGTTGCACGTAATAAGTTATATCTTTGTGGGATTCAGTTTTTTTGCGATGTTAACAAAAGGCTTATAAAATGGCAAAGATAATAAGCACATTTTCAATCAGGCATATCAGCAGAATAATCACATAATTACATAGGTTAGCAGAAAGTGTCCTGACACTAGGCTTAAAACAACAGCAAAAACTCAAACGGACTAGCGGCATTTCATGTGTATTTATTTACCTGTTTGCACGCCTTACGTAAATAGTGTTTTTGTAACGATTTCCAAATTTACGGATACGGGCACAACATGTATAGTGCCTTCCTATTTGACACATCGGGGAATATTTGGCAAGTTTTTTTTTCTTGCTGAGTTATCTGCCACTTATACAATTCGGTAATCACACAAATCGATATTTCCATCTGGGTAACACCACTTTCTACCTTAAGATTGCGTATTTTATACTATTGTTTATATATTTCCTTCATTACGCCGTGAAGTAATACCTAATAAGGTCGCTTTATATGTCCAGCTAGAAACCTCAAGAGGGACGTTGGAAAACTATCAACGTATGATGTAATTCGCTGAATGGACAAGAGTTATTGAACTTTTATTTTAACAATATTACTCTTTTCCAACATGATCTGTGATGATCTTGTTTGCAGACAAACACAAAATGATCTTTGTTGAACATTCGACAAAAACACAAGACAAGTTACGAATTTGAGTGTAGCGTATTTCAATGTAGTCTTATTTCAATTACACAACATATTGGTCCGATTATGGAGAATGCAGATTTCAATACATACGTTCTTCGTTAAAATGCCCTCCTGGGTGTATTTATATGCATCAGAATACAACATTGTAGGCTGTTAACTGGCCTATCTATTTTAATAGGAATACAACTGATTTTTTCTGACAACAAGTACAAAAACGTAGAATGAAAAACAAATAACATAAATAAAAGTATTTATTAATTAATTTCAAATTTATTTTATCAATAATTTATTATTACAGGGTACTTCTCAGCTAGCAAACCTGAGAACTATATATGTGACGAAAACCTAGCAAAAATGTCTTTATTATATCAAACAGTTGAACAATAAATAACCTTACATAAATAGTTTGTACAATTATATAAACATATAAGTAACTAGCATATTTTGGTTCAGACAGCAAATATACCAAGCATAGGGTTAAGATTTTAGTATTACAAATGTACAATGATGTCCATATAGAATCCTGCATTGACATATCAAAAAGCAAATCAAAAAGAATCACAAATTGTTCAATGCACATCAGGAGGTAGACATACATGGCAACATGTTATATGATGAGAGAACATATCAACACTACGCTACTCTTGCCAACTAATTTAATATATGCTTATTTAATTACTTGAGTAAATGTCTAGCAAGCAATCAGCAAATACTAGGAAGTGAGTAAGTACACTAAAGAGGAAGCACATTTAGGTATCATTCGTGGTTATAATACTGCGCTGTCTTTCTAAACATAACTATGCGCTTCTGATAGCATTTGCTAATCAGGCAACGTTCTATTTTTTTTTTCGCGGTTGTGATAAACTTTTAACCTCTCTTCTTACGACTTTTCAATGAAAACGGTCAATTTGTTTATGTTTGTTTTGATAACGTCCAACCGTATTTGAGAAAATCTTCATTTCAGTGACAACATTGAAACTTAAAATACATTAATTAAAATTTATTATCAAAAGCAGTAATTTTAACAAGATGACAATGATGACACAAAAGTGATCCCTGAGTTTTAGGTGAACCTTAACTGACTGACTAATGGGGTTGTTTACCCTCGGGACTTCGGTTTAATAAACCATTGCCCGAGCACACTGCTTAACATAGAACTCTGTATAAAAAAAGGTCAAAAACGGCCATAAAATGGACAGCCCGATTTTACTGGGCTGTACCATTGATATAAATAGAAAACTTTGCAGTGTT
The DNA here is from genome assembly GCA_007657795.1 of Dreissena rostriformis. Classification (NCBI taxonomy): domain Eukaryota; kingdom Metazoa; phylum Mollusca; class Bivalvia; order Myida; family Dreissenidae; genus Dreissena; species Dreissena rostriformis. The sequence continues at coordinate 83,776 of VMBQ01002186.1, forward strand.
GATGCGGTGCTTCAATAAAAATCTATTGGTTTAAAAATATCTATACTTTACGTATTCAAAGAGCGTTAAAAACGCAGTACTCAATAAAATTAATAATTAGTGTCTTGCCTAAAGCTTTTGATTGATTGGTTTATTTACCCTCGGACTTCGGTTAAAAACCATTCTCCGAGCACTCTGCTTAACATAAAACTTTGCGGTAATAAGGCAGTGGTCAGCCCGATTATACTGGGCTGAGCCATATAAATATAGGGACTTTGCAGAGTGGGTGCGTTGCTTAAATAAAAATCTAATTGTTTAAAAATATCTTTGCATGGTTAAATACTGTGCGAAAAAGCGTTATAAACGCATAATAGAGGAAAAAACTCGACGTTGAGAGAAACTATATTTTCCTAACTTCACGGAAGAAGAGGCTTTACCATTCGTTGTCCGTTGTTTTAAAGCATGGCTCCGATTGGCCGAAATTGCTTAGTTAAAAAAGACAAGTAGGTCAATCCGTTTTCTGATGCAAAATTCGATTTCGCATCTGAAAACGGCTTGACCTACATACAAGGGCGTTGTCAATATAAGCCGACGCCGATTGGTCCAATATAAACATCGACCAATCAGCGTCAACCCATATTGCCAACGCCCTTGTATCTATGGACAATGGAAAGAAACACATGACATACACTTTATCAATAGAATGTTACTATTTAATTATTATTACTATTACTATTGTTATTATTATTATTAT